>LQRL01161740.1:17031-35538 GCA_001703475.1 Hydroides elegans
TACCCTTATGCTTATCATTTGATGACATTTACTTACTTTTTGGAGCATGGTGTTTCACATCTGGCCAGATAGCTCAGTTGGTATAGTATTTGCCTTATGTTTCAAAGATCGTGGGTTCGAACCTGGATTCAGCTCCAAATACTTTTCATTTAAAAGCGCCAAAATGATATTCCTCATAAATTTCCTTAAAATACATAGTTGCATCTACTCGGGAATTCTTCAAATTAAATTATACATAATGCACTCTTGTAACACATACATGTTTGAATGTTTATGCATAACAAGAGGGGCATGTAGCTCAGTTGGTAGAGCATGGGGCTCGCACTCATCAGGTCGGGGTTCGACTCCCATCTGGTATAAATATATCTTACGTTGTAAAATCTCTTAAAGCAGAAGTTAAAACAAATCTGATATGTGACATACTCAGGCATTTTCCCATGTTTGAATTTACTTTTATAATATAAACGTTACACATATGCAAGTACTTAAATACCTTAAGCTATACACTAAAGCTGGGTCATTGTCAAACCCTTGACAATCTTGTTGATAGTCTGCGGTATATGACCGCATATTGACGTCAGATTGGACTAGCCAAACAAATGTCATTTCAACATTATTGCGGGACGTAAATGCTGTGTGGTATTATCGTCGTCACACTTTACGATGTTGAATGTAACACATTTTAATCTATTTTATCAGATTTCAATAAGTAATTTTGATTTATCAATGCTTAGTTAATTTCATCTCATTGCATTTTTTGATACATTTTACAGCGAGCGTGAACAAGCAGTCGGATGCTTCCAAGTCAGAGCTCATCCGCACGTTAGAGAGCAAACTGCACAGGACCATGCGAAAAATGGTGCGTTATTGTATCCACTATTTTGATAAACAAAGAGATACTTTATGAATCAGATAGAAGATTTAAAATGAATATAGCACCACAACTAAATATCTTATGCAACAGTCAATCGATTATCGTACAAAAAATTATTCATAGCATTTCATAAATAAGCAAAATTGCTGCCTCTAAATAAATATTAGTCTATTTGAAATTATCCTAAATTATCATAAAGTAAAACATTACTGTATGAATTATGTTATGTTAACAGCATATATATTTTTTATATTCACATACGCCTTTAAGGTGACATTGATCACCCATATAAAATAAAATGTTTTATAATTATTGTAGCAAAAGGAAGAAGCCCAAAATGCAATTCAAGAGAAAATTGCAAGAAGAGAGCAGCGTTTGGAACTGGTTAGTGAAATCATAATTGCAATTTTTGATATTAAGGGAGTAAGCATAATAGAATAGACCCCAACACATTTGATACGCACTTTTAAGCACACATGCACTTATCACATCCGCCTCCCCTGTTTCGGAAAAGGATCCACCGCTGTAAAATTCTTGATTTAATCCAATCCTCACAGCAATTGTTCTATATAACATTCATTCTTGAACCATATATGTTATAACTGCAATGCACATGTCTTTTCCTATCCATTATACATATAGGTCAGCAAGGTTGAAGGTGTCCTCAACACCGACGATGGCGTTATGCAACAACGAGCAAACAGCGGCAAACAGCAAGGCGCCATCTATCTGCCGCTTCTTCGCTCCATCTCTGAGGAAATGCGGGAGGCGATGGACTCAGAGGCTGGGGTCGATGAAGAGGATGAGGAATTAGATTAAGGGAGGAAGGGGGTGGTTGATACATAGTAAAGCTGTATATGCTGTATAGCATCGGCGTGTTTAGGAATATATATAGTGGATGAGGAATAAGATTTGAATAAGAAGGAGGAAGGGGAGGTTAATGAATAACGAAGATGTGTATTGCATTGTATTGAGATGTTTGTGAATTAGATTAGTGTTTGTATAGGAGATGGGACCAATTATTATATATAGATATAGATATATATAGATATATGAATTGATATGTTAATCATAGCAAGTTCTTAGATAGACGGCATTTATAATGATAGTGATATTGGGAGAATGGGTTTATTATTGTCAAGCTATAACATTCGTATGAAGTTATGATAGTTACCGTCCTAATTTTGGTTACAATGAGGAGAAGGTTTGAGATTCTGAAGTTATGTGTTGTGTTATTAATGCGTTATTTCGACTTAAATACACAAAGTTGCTTTAAAAACCAAAAGCAAAGGATGCTTTTGTACATCAATAAAATCTAATAGGGAAAACGTGCCTCACATAATAATACTCAACACGATGTGATTTATAACTCGAATCTCGTTGAATTAATACTAAGACAGTAAATATACTTATCACTTACATTAATTTTGGTGAATATATAATATATATTTGAAATCCAGTTCATAACAACTGCATTTCTCAGATAAAGTATTGCTGAAATTTAATGAGAATTCATATTATGCTGGTTACCATTTTATATTGATATATAATTTGATAGAAATCTATTTAGGGGAAATGCATAATTTTTTTTAAAGATTAAATATATACTCATTTAAAATGAGACGTTTTCTTCGAAAAATTGTACATTTTGTGAACTAGTTTAGTGCTACCATGTACATCAAATGTAGGGCGTTACTATATAATTTAACAGGGATTCGTGTCTTGTTCTGTTATGATTTGCTCATTTAAAAAAAAAAAATAAAGCAATTATGCGCCATAGTTACCAAATATATTTTGAGTGTTTTAATGTGTAATTCAGTGAAACAATTCATTGTACAATCTGAAAGATATTCAATGTATCACCCTATAAAAAGGTCCTTTTCATGGTTGACGTTAGAATTAGCGACTATCATTTTTATTTCTTCCCATTTATTTGTTACATATATGATTCAAACCATCATTATGAAAGCACTCTCCCTGATGCATCATGTCTAAATAAACACGTATTCAAAAAGTAACCATAAGCAACCAAAATGGCAACAACATTTTGTGACACCTTAAAAAAACTCATATTCTCGTATACTAGATTATGTTTTTTTATGTACAACAAATATAGTTAATTTAGAAGGATCGATCATTAAAAGATTAACATTCTAACAAATGTATGCTTGGACGTTGGTAGAAAATACGATGCCTCTGCGTGTTTTTTTAAAGATGCTCATTTGGCTTTCGTACATTGATAGTACTCTAAGGCGAACAAAAACCAAATACTCCTTCTTCAACATTAACATTTTGCAAAAGGTTGTTCATTTTTTCCAAGCCAGCTGAGCTGTTCCTCCTGTTCTAACCAGCTTGTAGCAGAACAGGAATACCTTTTGCAAAAATCAAATATTTTAATATAGCCAAATCACTTATCATGAATAACAAATAATAGGTTATAAGACAATTATTGCAAGCAAATCCAATCAATTTCCAATTAAGTATTATCATTTATTTATTACAAAATAAAGAAATTATATAAAAAATGTGTTCCTCAAACTGCTTAAACCTCCAAGTTAGAAAGAATTTCCTAAATTACCAAGCCAGCTGAGATTTGCTGGGGAACACATTTTGTGAGGAACAGCTCGTTGGGCACTCTTCTTATTTCAGAAGAAAGAAAAACATTTTAATAGATAATTAGGCATGTTTGAGTTTTTGCTGTCTTTATGTTCGCATATCAATCAATCTTTTCAAAGGGAATGAAAACATGCGAAACCGGTAATATTTTAATTAAGAAGAAGTCTATTCACGTGGAAAATTATATACAACTAATTACCAATAGTAGTCATAAAAAAGCTACTCATTGCACTTCGGAAAGCACAACTGAACAAATCAAATTCAATGCCCTTTTGAAAGCTCAACCGTCCCATGATGGTTTATATATTAACGTAGGTTTATCTTTTAGAATATATAAAAGTATGTGGCGTCTGAATGATACATAATACTCAAAACATATTGATTGCATTTGACAAAAAATAAAGAAAACATGATTTACTCTCTTATTCAATCTAATTACCATCGACGATTACATCCTTTTTAGTTTTCTATTCGGAATATTCAAGTCGTTAGCTAATTACGTTTTAATTGCTTATTTATTGCTCAAACCTTTTCATTCCTTTGACATAACTTTGTACAAATATATATATAATTCTTTATACATTAATATAATAGCATTTTAATGTCAACACTTGCTTATAAATATGACATCCAAACCATGCACAATATTCATACGTTGAATCCATCTTAGGCAGTCAAGACAAACTAGAGAAGCAGTATTGCGAAATTGCCGCAAAGGTAGGGCTGAATTATCGTTTTTGATAGGAAGGGCTATAGATTGGATGTATAAGAATAACTTGTGTTTGCAACATATTCGAAGGCAACCGGCTTCGCACTTAATTTATATATAACATTTCATACGAGAACATACATTTAAAATAATATTATACCACTTTAAAATTAAGTCGATTTTTAAGAAAATTAAAATTTACGAAATGCTATTCATTTGATAGTTCATTATTAAAAGGCATGTCTTTTTCAACCGCTGAATGATTATTATCATATAACGTCCGAACCAATTCTTTAATTGCAATTGAACATGAGTAGTTACAAATTTGCTTGTAAAAAGGATAATATTTTACATAAAATGATGCAGTTCAATCATCTTAGTACCGCTTTATGAACTGCAAAGTAATAGAAGTATCATAACAATAATCGAAGTCAATTGCGTCAAATGTACGATAAACCAGAACCATTTTGATACAGAGAGAAAGCAAAATGGCGTCGAGATGGTGGACGGTCGTCGCCTTGACGATCCTCTCGGGACATCTCACAAATGCGGGTAATAAAGGAGTTTTTATGATTTTTTTTCGCACTGACGCATGTCATATGGCGAGAATCGCATATCCATATTCATTAATGATGTGATGGTGTCGTTCAACGTAATGATAAAAAATAAATCTTTTCAGTTATTTATGATACTGTGTTGCATTACAATGTATATGAATAGTGGTTCCTTAAAAAGAACCTGAGTGGAATATACACCGTGACATCTCTAGGCAACATTTATTCAAAATGCAACTATATTTTTCCTAAGCGCTAGAAACACATAAATTGCCTCCTATTTGATTGAGTTTAGATAAGAATAAATATAAAAAGTGAATTAACGCATTAGAAATTTAAGAACAGCTTTGAGATTCGGAAAACATCGATTTAATTAAGATTTTAACGAATTCGCTGCAATCCAAATGAGACTTTCTACAGTTTCATGTGTCGGAAGTTATGAAATATTGAGAAAATCATATGCACATTGATATTTTAGAAATAACAATCGAGTGTCCGGTATCACTTGCTGATGGTGAGCTGGTGATTGACGGTGGTACCAACCATTTACCGGTAAATATTCACGCCAGAGCCGAATTATATATACAGAAAAACAACAGACCAGTTTTACTTTAAATAACAGCTGGAATTTGACTATATTTTGTTTGTACCATCTTGCAAGTCAGGATGTTATCGATTAAATTATAAAAATGAAATTGATATGAGAAAAAAATACATGTGTTCCAAAAGAATTTGAGACATATTTACTTCCTCAGGTTTCTGAGTTAATAAGCAAATCTCTATTTATTTTAGTCAAGTTTTAGCAAAGCTCCAAATTCATATGCGACTGATTCTCATACCAAACAGGAAGAGATTCAAGATTCCGACGTCCTCCATACAGCGACATCTACCTATCGTGTGCGCACCCCCGACCTCGAACCGTTCAACCTCACGCTCGTTTGCTTCATAACGACGGCAATTCAGGTCCAGATAAAGTCGTACGACGTCGACGACAACTTTATATCTGAAGCCAAGGTAGGGAGAAGATTTTTGTTCAGTTCTGGAGAAGCAGATATAAGTAGTAGAATATACGACTATTAAAAGGCAACCTCGAGTGTCTGATGGAAATTAAGTATCTATTTTGCATAGCTCAGAAGAATAGACTATGGTATTCTTTCTATAAGATGAAATAAATTTAAATAATATCAAGCGTATCGAAATGTGCATTTTTTTTGGCATTCTATGATTTATTCTTTTTTTTTTAAAATATACTCAATCATCATCGGTTTTCGCAAAAATAAAAATAAGTTGACTAAAAAAGGGGTTACTTTGTAAAATATTTTGATAAGAGTGAATATCAAAACTGTAACAACGAGATAAACAAATGATTACATCGAATAATCTCATAAGTTATTCTCTAGCCATTTCTTTTTGTCTAAGCGGTAGGTGTTTATTTTCGAAAATGGAGAATAAAAGTGCAATGTAACATTTTAAACAACAAATTTCAGTTTATTTCCGTATGACAATCTTACTTTCATTGAATTGCGACATGAGAAAAGCCATTTTGAAATTATATATCCTCTAATGATTTAACCTAAACAACACTCTCACCCCTCAAACTCAAGCCATTCATCCTCAAAACTCAAATTTATAATTGATTCTTTGTATATATTATTCTATGCATCCAGTTCAATAACAACGAGGGCGAGATGTCGTTCTGTGTGAGCGACGACGAGCTGCCACAGGAACTCGGCAAACTGACGATTAAGTTCAAGGCCGATTTCAGCTACGTAGCGGGTGACCTTGTAGTGGAAGGTTACCAACTTTGTCAAGGTCAGGGTCACGTTATTGCATTTGAGAAATTATGGGTTGAAATACTTGTAGGGTGCTTTTGTTATATTCATATTTAGCAGTTTAATATATAAAAATAGAGACAGATGTTTGAATTTCATTAGGTATCATAAGAGTATAATTAAGCCGTTAAGCAACCTGCATTGCTATCTACACAAATTGAAAACGAAAAGGATTTTTTTCTCCGATGCTTACTCATTACACAAAATCGCTAAATTATTAATGCGATTTGATCACCAACTATAAAGTCACCATCGAAACATCATTTACCACTAACATGGAAACACATCAACGTCGTTCATATTCACACTGCTTCAATCCATGTTTTTTATTATTATCATGTAGTCTGTGACCCAATATACGAGTAAGAAGTTAGCACCAATCATAAATAACCTTCCAAAAAGTATATTCATAACATGCAAATTACAAATATCAATGTCATTCACACCGTTATCTGTTTTTTTTTCAATTTTCTTATTGTGCGACCACGTGATAGAGTACGAATGCTATCGAACATAAGATCACCAACATGCAAAATTCGATGCTATTTACATCGATAACTACTCTTAAATATACCATTTCGCCCCTTTTCACAGTGTGCGACCCGTTGAACGAGTACGAGTGCTGGGACGGCGAGTGCATCGCCTGGTCGTGGGTGTGCGACGGGGTCGGCGATTGCTCTCAGGACGAGGACGAATATGCCTGTCCCACCACGGCACAGACCACTTCGCAGGCACCTACTACAAATTGGCCTACTACGGGTATGTAGTCTTAAGTTATTGCAGTAGCAGTAAAAAGGGTTTATATTGCAGTGGGAAATGATGGAGAATGACAGGATTTGAGACTAAGTATTAATGCAAGAGAGTTAAAAGGGTGGGATTACTGTTTCTTATCTTATAATAAGTGAATTCATAACTGATTATTGACTTACCTATATAAACGATAAGACGAAAGGTTATGTAAAATCCATCATTATTTGTAAAAGCAGTAAGATAATATGAATTCTAAACGATGAAATATGTTTTTTGTTCTTAAAAGATATTAAAACTTTTATCGGGTATTTGCCATTTCGTTAATATTTCACAGTGCATATAAGGAAAGCAAGTTTCATCATATATTTATATATAAAATTATACATTATGCATACCTGGTATGATATGTTTCAGAGTGCACTGGCTACCGGTGCGACGAAGGACCTTGCATCCCTAACCATTGGATCTGTGACAACATCGTGGATTGCCCATACGGAGAAGACGAAGAAGGATGCCCCACGACTCAAGCACCTTTTGGTAGGTTGATTACATTGTATGAGGTTGATCATCGGGAAACTTTTATATATGGCTTCGATTAGCGTCTTTGAATATTTTGAAGCTGCTCAATTGTATAATTTAGTTAGCATTTATTTTTGATTAAGCATAACGTTAGAAAATGACGTCCCTAAAATATTCATATACAACGAAACGAGAAACTCTTTTGACATGTTAAGATCTTTAAGCTAACGTCTTTTACTGATCATCTTTTTGGATGTCAGATATCGACGACGAAACGACGTCTGAAAAATACGTACGGCAAAATGACATATATGCTGAAATCAGGACTAAAAATATGGAGTCCGCGAGATTAGTCAAAAGGACATAAATAGATCGAAACTTTGCCTCGCGTAAACGACCAGATTATATTGAAACCCATCTTTCTTAGGTTCTACAGAAAGCCCGCAGGGACCCGCAGAAAGCTGTGGTTCGAGCCCGTTCGACCCTTGGGCGGTGATCGGAGGTTCTCTGCCAAGCGCGTCCATTGTCAACGGCTGGGAGGCACGGGCGCATGAGTTCCCTTGGCAGGTAAAAGTTCAGTTGGGCTTTTTTTTATTATATACTTGATATAAATATTGTACTTTGGTAAAGAAAGTGTTTCAAAATTATGTCGAGTTGCTCAATAAAATATTATAGAAATAAAGTGCCGTTTACTCCTTGGACAATAGCTACAACACAATTCTCGTCTTAAATGCACTAGCTTTTTTACTTGTGAATAAGGTTTTCTATGGCGCATGTTGTATGAATATCATTGTAGTTGAGTTAAATAGATTTCTCTTTTTTTCCAGATCGGTCTTTCAAGCCAATATGATGACTTCATTTTCTGTGGAGGCTCGTTAATCGCCGAGAATTGGGTTTTAACAGCGGCTCACTGCATCGACGATGAGCCGTACGTGTTCCAATAAACGAATTCAATTAACCAATGGAATTCAAAGAGGCGTTATGAAACCATTTTGTTTATGAGATCTTAAGCGAATTCCAATAAACAAATATTTTATTTAATTTCTCTGATTTAGAAATTATTTCGATGATATTCCCCTATATATTCACTTTTTATTACACAGTTTACGGGTTCATCTTGGTCTACATTTACGATTCCACTTTGGGGTTCCCGTCCAAAGTGTGGATGTACAGGTCAGACTAAATTCCGCTAATATAAACTTGTTGTTTAAACCCAGGAGACACACATTGGGGTCATTATGTAAAAATATAAAGTTTGATGATTTGTCATTAAATAAAATATTGGACAATTTCGGTTGGGCAGTGAAAGTTCAATCTGTTGCTTTGACTCAGTTCAATATCGTTTTTAGTTTACAATCCATAATCAAAATCAATGTAGCCATCTTTGCATTATATAACCACAAACACTATGAAACCACTTTTCAACTTACATGTATATGTTCTATCAACAGAACATCATCCTGCACCCCTACTCGGACGCGGCGCTTCTGGAGCTACCCTATGACGTCATAGACAACCCAATTATTTCGCCCGTCTGCATGCCAAAACAGCATCCGGACCTGATGGCCGGCCAGGATTCATTCACCAGCGGATTCGGCACCCTCTATTCTAGTCAGTGTCCATTGTCTCATCACATAATCAATGGACCTTTTTAAGATAAATAAGATATCACCTTTAAAGTAAAAACCGTTTATAAGTTATCATCGTGTTTGCGTGTTTGCGTGCTTAAGATAAGTTTCAGCGTGGAAAAATTCTGATATTTGCGTCACATTAGTCTCATTATGAATTTAGCGCAAAATGTGCATTTTTTGTTGACTAGGACTTGTGGAACTTCTTTTTTGCGACCGACATTAATGAATTCATTGACATTAAATTGAAATCTTGTCCATGAACACATTTTCTTCGTAATAATTCCTTCAAATAAACATGAAATCTTTTTCTGTGATAGTTTTTACTGAAATTGTTGCAAATACAATCATTATAATCAACAATATTGTTACTAACATAAGGTAAGTGCCGATGCGTGAAAACTATAGTTTATGTGTTCAATTACATTGGCATTCACTTGAACTGCCAGATATACGTAACATGCTAAAAACAATGTTGTACTTCACAGATGGTCCACTTTCGGACGTTCTGATGTACGTGAATGTCACCGTGATGACGAACGCCGAATGCAACGAATGTATGAACATCGCCCCGTACGAGGTGTGCGCGGGCAATTGCGGCCCTAACCCGGGTGATTCATGCCAGGTATATAAGATAAACTAGAGTCTAGTCGGTTCATAAACTGAACATGAAGGTCTCGTTTAAATGGAAGAGTGGTGTTTATAAATGAAATGCTTTGATTATTTATTAAGAAAGATGATCGGGTAATTTGATTTGAAACAATATGTGGAAAGAGTTCAAAGAAATCCTCCTATTTTCGCAATTTGGACTATTTCTTTGCTTTGTGAAAAATATATAATAAAATCCTCCATGTTTAAACCTAGCTACAATAGAATGTAAGTTCTTATCGAACATGCAAGAACTAGATTTCTATAATAATAACAAATTCGATCACGTGATTTTTAACTTCTCTTCTTCGACCAGGGTGATTCCGGTGGCCCTCTGGTGGTAAAGAATGCAAACAATGAGGCCGAGTTGATTGGCGTCGTTTCGTGGGGTTACGGCTGCGCCTCAACAACGCCCGGCGTCTACGTCAATGTGTGGACCATTCGAGAATGGCTCCTGTATAACGTCCCTGAACTGGATTTCGGTATATGTCATCTTAATCATTTCAAGATAAATCAAACTGCGCAATCATTTAAACCTGTTGCTTCAAATTGATTGATAGAATCATTACAAAATCAATACTGCATATTCATGTATTTTACTAAAACAACAGAAACGAGATAACGATATATAGATTTATTCAAATTTCATTTTTTACATTAACATATTAACATTTGCATTAAAAACGAAATCTCATTTCCATAAAGGTCCGCAGTGCGCCTCCAACCAGTACCAATGTCATGATGGCACATGTTATTCTGGTTCCTATGAATGCGATGACTATGTCGACTGTGCAAACGGCGAGGACGAGGAATACTGTGGTTGTAAGTGGACATTTCTTTTAATGAGCCGATAAGATAAAGATTGTGCCTAGGATACATGCTTCCCACGGTTTAGTGGTTTCCTCCTTGTCGCAGAATGAAGAAAATCTGACGTGTGGAACGATTATTTATTCCAAAGAATGTATGATTCCTGCAACGAATTAAATTGTTTTTTACGTAAGATAAATGTGAAATGGTCAAGGAATAAGCAGTGGCGCGCGGTTCTAACCCTACATTATTTCTAGCGTTTAGCGTTCAAGTGTTTGCAATATCAGAATGTATAGCGTTAAACATTTAGCTTTAACGTTAAGCTTTTTTTGTCACGTGGTTAGAACGGGTGTGTGTTCAAATGTGTGTTTATTTGCATGAATTAGGCTTAATATAGAATAGAATGTTCAAACAATATGTTCAAACAAATATGTTCAAACATTTAGCGTTAATTGGGTTAACGTAATGCATTTATCTTATAGTGTTTTCCATGTCAGGTTAGAAATGCGCGCGACTGTATATGAATGATATCTATTATCTGTGGATGAACTAAACTAACAATGGATTTATCCGAAAAAGATGTTTAGTTAAATGATGCCTAAATTAATACTGTTAATATATTGATTTACTATTCAACACACATATTCTCGCTTTAAACAACCTTTTAATAAAAAGATCCTTTTAATGTACATTTACCCTTATGACCTTTCCAGGGTGTCATCAAATGAGTGAGTACCCGCCTGGAAGCGTCACATCACCAGGCTTTCCAGGAAACTATGGCAACTATGACCAAGTGTGCTGGGAGATTTTCTCCGATATGAGCGAAGCTGAATTCACCATGGCGACGCTCTTCGCATTTGACCTCGAATCAGGATATGATTATCTGAACGTGAGTATTGATTTCTAGTATGGAGTTCAGATAGCTCGCGATATTTTTCCTTTTTTTAGCAAAATCCGCATATTATGTGTGTTTGTAAGGAAGCGTCGATTGATAATTTCATTTAATTTACATTCTTCGCATCAAGTCACAATGGCGCGCGGTCCTAACTTCTCAATTTCTCTATCTAACGTTTAGAGTTTAGCATTTAACGTTTAAGGGTTTGCACGATCAGAATATAGCATTTGATTTTTAGCGATTATGCGTTTATCATTTAGCGTTTAACGTTAAGCGTTTGGCGTTTGATGAAAGGGAATTCTATAGGTTACGATAAGCACTCATAAGGATGTCCTTTATATACCACTCACACATGTGGGTGGTTATGGTTTAGGTTTAGCGTCTAACGTTAAGCGTTAAGCGTTTGTGCATTAAGCGTTTAGCGTTTAAGGATTTAGCGTTTAGCGTTTGTTCGTTTGAGCGTTAAGCGTTTAGCGTTTGCCACGAGAAGGTAGTAATACGCGCGACTGTAGGTACCCCTTTTCAATAATGTTTATGACAAAAAAGTGCCTAAACCTTTTTTTTTAGATTACCAGTGATTCCGGGAGCTGGTTAGAGTCTGGAACTGATTTCCCTGCAAGCTTCCCAATGACGTCATCTAACGGGTTTTCTCTTAGGTTTACATCAGATAGCTCAGTTACAAGATCTGGTTTTGGACTCTACTACCAGCCAGGAACCAATGGTAGGAAATTTATATAAGATATATTTATAATGTTTAACTACATATTGAAAGTATATGCAAGAGAGTGTACTGTTGGGCAATAGAATACTTATTCGCACTGAAACCCCTTTTTGAAAATGCGTAGTAATATGTTATGACGAAATCAGAAGAAACTTAGCAGAAGCAGTAAATTATTATTTTTTCTTAATGTATGGCTTTATTTTTTTTTTAATTGGTCATGGTTTCTTTATCATAACACTATTGACGCAAAAGGTACACTTGAAACTTGAGAAACATCCCAAATAAAATAAAATAATGTCACCTAATTCCACGAACAAGAAAATAGTTCAGACAATGATAGAATAAAACAATAGACGGGCATTTCAGATGCGCTTAGCTTCCGGCTTGGAGCATTAGAAATGTCCATCTTCATGTCATAAACATCATGTACGGCTACTTCATTATATATTTTTAAATCATGCTAAAATGCACAAATCTCCGAAGACATATTCCAGACCATCAAAGAGAATGTATCGTATCATAAGTTTTGATGATGCTGGCGAAAATCGCTAGCATTATCTAATAATTTTGCTTTAAACAGTATAAAATATAGTCCCAACATCTTAAACGAAAATGTTTAATTGGACGCGCTTAGGTACAACATTACTGATTAGCTCGAAATAAGCAACCTATGAATGAAAAAAAATGGAGATGAGATTAGATATCGTATATAAGAACATTTTACCATATCTTTGATCATCAATTATGAAGGGCACCTCAGAACATATTTTTCAAAAAGTTGTAAAATCAACATAAATCAACTTAACAACTATGAAGAACAACAAAATGATAGTTTTTGAAGATTTAAATTTTGCACAAAGGTGTTCCTTTTTTTGCAAGCCAGCTGGGCTGTTTCTCCTTTTCTAACCAGCATGGAACAGAAAATGAACACCTTTTGCGAAAATCAAAATGTTAAATATTACCAAATAATATATTATATCTTGCAAATTATAGCTCATCAGACAATTGCAAACAAGTTAAGAAGGGCACCCCACGACACATTTTTCAAAAAGTTTTTAAATCACATTAAAACAACATAACAAGTATGAGCAACAACGAAATAATGGTTTTTGAACATTAACATTTTGCAAAAAGGTGTTCCTTTTTTCTAAGCCAGCTGGGCTGTTCCACCTATTCTAGCCAGCTTGGAACAGAAAAGGAACAACTTTTTCAAAAATTGAAATGTTGAATATATCAAAAATAGCTATCATATATTGTAAAATACAGTTTATTGTACAATTGCAAGCATGTTTAATCAATTTTGAAATAATTATTCTCAATGTTTATTACGAAAATGAGGAAATTATCAAAAAAACTGTTCCTCAATCTTCTAAAATCTCCAAGCTAGAATGAATTTTCTCAAAATTTCCAAGCCAGCTGGAAATTGGTGGGGAACACCTTTTTTTGGGGAACAGCTCGTGGGGTACTCTTCAGTTTAAGCAGCTTAGAAATAATTATTCTCACTAAATATTATATAAATCAAGAAATTATCAAAAAAGGTGTTCCTCAAACTGCTCAAATCTCCAAGCTAGAATGAATTTTCTCAAAAAATTCCAAGCCAGCTCGAAATTGATGGGGAACAGCTTTTTGCGGGAACAGCTCGTGAGGTGCTCTTCATTCAGTTTTAAGCAGTTCAAACTTCATTTTCTTTTTTTATACGTTGTATTCTTGGAAATTTCGGTAATATTCTATGCATGTTATCATGAATCAGTTTGGTAGCATGCGACGTAAGTAATTCCATGTTTTGTTCTCACATTAAGCATGCGGCAGCACCACAATGCTAGATGCTGCCAGTGGTGGTTCTATCTCATCGCCCAACTTCGGATCGGAGAATTATGGAAACGACGCCAGATGCAGCTGGGCGATTGAGGCGCCAATCGGTGAACAAGTCCATATCAGCTTCTCTGCGTTTAATCTGGAAAATAACTGGGATTTCCTCTATGTAAGTGTATTGCGGAAGTAGTTTTGAACGGTTTAATCATCCTGTAACACACGGTCCAAACTCCTAGATAAAGGTAGTCGTTAGGCGCTGGATACAGAATGCGTTGAATAGGCTGACAAACGAACAAATATCAAAATATGTTTTTTTTTCATTCGTTTTCTAGTTACTGACTGTTAACAGTGTCTTCAATTAATATAACATCGAATGTTACCAACATAGTATACCGTTAATTACATATTATACCATTTTCAGGTATCAAATGGCATCGATTCTGTCCAACTGAGTGATGACCAGATACCTCAAGTGACAATATCTGGCCAGTTCCTGTTCCTGACATTTACTTCAGACGGCTCAGTGACGCGTCCTGGCTTCGAGCTCAATTATTTTACAAGTGGTACAGATCTGATGATAACTTAAATAATATTTAAAGGAGTACACTGTTGTTGAAAGCTCTCTAATATATGCATTATGGTATCAAAAAAAACCCTTTCTTTAACCGTTTAATTCAGGGATATGCATAAATTAACAAATTACAACAAATTCGCAGCAAATTACAACAGGGAAAATGTATTATGACATATACTTTCGTTGTTAAAGGATGGTCATAAGATCATTTGAAAACAAAAATGCTGGTTATATATTGAAATTAGGCGTAAATCGTTGTATATTTCTCAAAAGAGAAATACACAAAGTGCAATTGATACAAGAACATTGTGTTTTCGTTTTCAGTACAACCCATCACTGCTGGTCCTCCAGAGCCATCGACGGAAGGTAGGTTTCTGACAGTGTTTGAATCTCAAATAAACACATAATATGATACTTTGTCTTGCGTTTCCAACATTTTTACATTCCCACTATAAATGTAAGTGAGGACTGAATCATTTTGCCTGTGTTTGCTTGTTTAAAATTAAGATAAACACGCATATTTATAAATAATTATATATATTTGTATAGTTCATTAAACGTTGTCACAACGAGTAATAAACGTCGTCCTTGAGGCTTTGTAAATATTGTGTCACCTCAGATTAAAATAATAGTTTACGGATCAGACTTACGTATTATTTAATAGCATTGCGAAAAATTGGTTTTTGAGCAGTTTTTTATTCGAAATATGTAAATTTCGAACCGGAAAAAAAGTTAGATGACACTCTCATGTATGTTGATAATGTATTTATATGATATCTATATATTTTTTATTTGACTTTTATCAAAATGCGCGAGCTATTGAAATAATGGTTGAAAACTACTTCCATTAAACATTCATATACATCTGTATGACAAAGGGAGGACCACTTTAGATTTGCTTTAATGCCTAAGTTAATGTCTTTCTTTGATCATCCTTTTGACGTTTGATGTAAGATATCGACGGCGAAACGATGTCTAAAATATATTCGGCAAAATGACACCTGTACCCAAAAATTCATAAGAACCAAAATTTGAACTAAAGAATTATGACGTCAAAAGACGAAACTTTCCCATGAGCAAATGGCCAAATAACATTTAAACTTGGTTGTCTTAGAATCTACAGATGGTCCAGAGGAAGGCTGTGGCTCGAGTCCGTTCGACCCATGGGCGGTAATCGGAGGTTCTTTGCCTAGTGCGTCCATTGTCAACGGCTGGGAGGCACGAGCGCATGAGTTCCCTTGGCAGGTACATATTGACGTTCTATTGGCTTTTTTTGGCTTATATTCTTTGAGATTTTGCGCTATGATAAAAACAGTGTTTTAAACCGTGTCGATTGGCTCTATAAAATTACATTATTTCAAACACTTTAAGTGCCCTTCTCTCATCGGTCATTAGCAGTGTTATAGCTGCTATAACACTATTCTCACCTGGAATGCGCTAGATATTTACTAATGGAAAGGATTCACTATCGTACATGTTGTATGAATATCATCATAGTTGAGTAAAAGTGATTTATCTATTTTCAGATCGGTCTTTCAAGCCAATATGATGACTTTATCTTTTGTGGAGGCTCGTTAATCGCCGAGAATTGGGTTTTGACAGCGGCTCACTGCATCGGCAATGATCCGTACGTGTTTCAATAAACTAACGGATTTATAATAGGTGTATCAAACCGTTCTGTTTAAGAGATTTTAAGAAATTTGTTGTAGATAACTTTATTTTATTTCTCTGATTTAGGAATTATTTGAATGATATTCATTTTATATATGTTATTTTTAATGCGCAGTTTACGGGTGCACCTTGGTCTACATTATCGATTCGAATTTGGGTTTCCCGTCCAAAGTGTTGATGTAGAGGTAAGGCTATATTCCGCTTATAGTTACTTGTTGCTTACTCCCATAAGAATGTCAAAGGATCATCATGTAAAGAAGTTTAAAGTAATGTAAAGAAGTTTAAAGTAATGGCAATAAAATAGGATATTAGGCCACTTCGATGGAGCAGTGGAAGCATCAATTAACAAAGAACAGGTCCTGTTCATTGTTTAATTGATGGAGTTGACTGAGTTCATTATCTTGCTTAATTTAGGTCCATTTGTAAATGGAAATTAATGGACCAAACAAATTGACCAATCATAAAACACAAACGATATTTCAGTTTATATGTTCATCAACAGAACGTCATCCTTCACCCCTACTCTGACGCGGCGCTTCTGGAGCTACCCTATGGTGTCATAGACAATCCTATTGTCTCACCTGTTTGCATGCCAAAGAAGCATCCAGACTTGATGGCCGGTCAGGACTCGTTCACCAGCGGATTCGGCACCCTCTATTCCGGTAAATTTCTATTGACTCATACATAATTAATGAACCGTTTTCTGGGCAATTCCATTGTTACGTACGTTACTTTTTAACGAGGGTACCTGTATTCAAATTGACAGGTAGTCAACGACAGACGTCTTTTCTTTTACATTTTGGCATTAAATTTTAGAAGAGATATGCCTGTTTTCAAAACAATATAAATATAATCATATTGTCTATCAATTTTCCCATAACATTCAATAATGTCGTCGTTATGTACGTTACACAAAATGGACATGGGTTTTCTGCAACTAAACGGATGTCGCTATATATTTGCTCAACAAATTACGTTATAGAAGCAAGAACCTGCTGAATCTGTCGAGGGATGACTTGGTCTTCTTAAATAGAAAATTAATTTTGAGCTATTATTCCCCCTTCGCACCAAATATCGTGATTAGCCTGACCGACTCGCGTTACGTTACGTACGTTACAATGTCCTTCAGTCGCGTATAGCTTTGTATTTTGCGATCTTTATTACCACATACTTAGATAATTTGGTAAAAATAGAAAATGTTATTATGAATAATGCATAAATTATTGAGAAAACGTCAAATTTTCGAAAATGTCAACTTTTTGAATTTCAAAAATGAGTTTTTTTTCCTAAAATATATTATGTGTCATTTTAATCAGATTACCGAAATACAATGCATGAAATATGCTCATAATCCATTTTAAACATAAAAAATATAAGAATATTATGGTTTAACAAGGAATTCAAAATTCCTGCATAAATCTATTCATTTCATATTTCAATAATTGTTTGCAATGGAGTCAATGAATTAAAAACTTTTGAAAGTTGCAATATGCGTTTCCCTCGTTCTTTCTTACATGATCCCGCATATCATATCTTATTTGTTGTTTTATCATAATAATAAATAATATATGAAATACCATTTTTTAATCAAGAGATCGTTTTGGATTTTGATCAGAAAACATGAATATATATGACCATGTTGAGAATTCTATATTTACTCATTCTTATCATATATGCATTTTATGCAAATATTCCTGTTCATTATAGTTTTCGACCATAATACAATAAAAAGGTACTTGCCGGGAACAGGTATTATCGTATTTTGGCCCTGCATAGAATGAACACCTAGAGCATGATTCGAACCTTTATAAATTCTTTAAACTTTGTACTCGATTGCATTGAAATTTACTCGAACATATTAAGGTACTGATTAAAACCAGTGTTTTAGAAAAATAAT
>LQRL01161751.1:3103-14263 GCA_001703475.1 Hydroides elegans
CTCTGGTTTTTAAAGAATTCGGGTAAACCCTTGAATATTAATGTTTTTCTTTTTCAATTGTATAAGCGTATAAAAGCAGACGATCATTATAAGTCAAGAGGTAGTTTTCATATAAAATGGAAAAGGTACTCAACTTTGTATAATGTTCTTAAAAATTCTTTTGAATAGAAAATAGATGATTGGAGTAATTATTGTATGTTCTGTATATTTGAACTGATTAGATTATGTCACAAATGTGTGTAACCCAAGTATGTGTACACTTAATGTGAAAAGAAAATAAAGAATTCCAAAAACAAAAAAAAAAATCATACCGGCTACTGCTTAATAGGACGATTGACCTACTTTGGTCACCATGATCGACTTGGCGATTTATGCAACGTTTGGTCTTCAAAATTATAAACTAATCTGAAGCTAATTCCGCATGACCATACTCCGTCTGCTATCGGTTAGACAGGTCTGATGGCGTTTATTATATACACGACCAAACCTACCGATATTAGAAAGGTTGGTCATGCGGGGGCTTGTATCTTTGGCGATTGACTCATCTTCTATCCAATTGTGGACATGTGTATTTTTGTCATCGAGACATGTCCTCAAGTTTTGATTTTTATGTCTGTTGAACTTAAAAGATTTTCGGATCACAGTTGTTACATATCTGGACGAATAGCTCAGTCAGTAGAATATCGACTTCATGATCCAAAGGTCGTGGGTTCGATCCTGGATTCAACTCAAACGTATTTTTTCTCTAGAAAATGTAAGAAATGATATTCTCATTCATGATGCCTATAGTAGATGACCATATCTTATCTAAAAGTCTTTCATTTGATATAATGACCGGTTTATAATGTACTCATACATAGTGTTTGTATGTTCATTTATATTGCGTTACTAGCCTAAGGGTATGGCATCGGACTCATAGTCATAAGGGCATTGGTTCAATTCCCAGCTTGTACAACCTATTCCTTATAATCATGTTATAATGATGAAAAAAAGTTATATACATGCTGATGCTTAAACAGATGAATAACATAAGACTTTTTTTTACTGGCGTATGGATTTACACGTACCTGTCAATTTTCATCAAACAATTAACAAAAACGCGTGTGCTAGTACTTCAAAACAGTTAAAGCCATATCTATAAACTAAAGCTGGGTCATTGTCCTTGACAATCTTGTTTAATTAAAGATTCTGTATCTCTAGGTCTGAGGATCGTTGAAGCAGTGTACTGTATTTAAAGAATGGCAGTTTTTCTGAAGCATATGACTAGAAAAATATTTTTAATGAAAATATGTTAACGAAAATGGAAATAATGAAAGATCTTGGCTAGAAAAGTTTTAAGCCAAGATCTTTCATAATTTCCATTTTTATTTACATAAAATATTTTTCAAACAAATCTTAATAAAAAGGCTCAATTAAAAAAAATGTTAAAGCATCTTCGAAATATCTGTTTTAGAATATAGGTAAAAATCTGTTAAAAATACAAGAAAAATCTAAAAGAATAATTCGAAATGTCTTTACTGTTTAAAAATGGCAACTTTTCTGAATCTTATTATGCCAGAGACGTTTCAAGCCATGATCTGATGTCATTTCCACTTTCATAAACATAAGCTAATCAACAAACAAATTATAAGAAAATCCATTTTAAGAATCTAAAAAAAGAGAGCTTCAAATACCCTTTCACAAAAATATAGCACTTCAAACACCATAATATTAATATGATACAATCTTTAGGGTTAGGGAATCGTTAAAATCGTTTACTGTATTTAAAAAACGGCTGCTCACCCCAGACCCTTTACAGGTCTGAGGAATCGCTTAAACTGCTACAGTATATAAAAAAATGGCTCCTTTTCTAAAGCCTGATACGGCAGAAAAGTTACAAGCCAAGATTTCATAAAATCTCCAGTTTAATAAACATAAAATATTCAACAAACAAATAACATGAAACGGAATCATAAGAATATACATATATTTAAAAAAAAACCCTTTTCACAGAAATAGTGCACTTTAGACACCATAATATTATATGATAAAATCTTTAGGGTTGTGAAACGTTAAAACCTTTTACTGTATTAAAAAAAACGGCTGCTGTACCCTAAACCCTTTATCATGCTTGAGTGGTATAAAAGCTACAGGCCAAGATCCCATATAATCTCCAGTTGCATAAACATGGAATATTCAAACAAATTATAAAAAACGGAATCATAAGAATATACATACTTTTTTAAAAATACTCTTTTACTGAAATAGTGCACTTTACACACCATAATATTAGTATGATAAAATCTATAGGTCTGGGAATCGTTAAGACAATTAACTGTATTTTAAAAATGGCAGCTTTTCCCCAGACCTTTGATAGGTCTAAGGAATCGCTAAAACCGTTTTCTGCATAGAGAAAAACGGCTGCATTTCTGAAGCTTAATATGCTAGAAAAGTTAAGAGCCAAGATCTGGTATAACCTTAGTTTCATAAACCTAACATATTCAACAAACAAATTATAAGAAACGGAATCATAAGAATATTCATGTACATACAATTTCTTAAAAATACCCTTTCACAAAAATAGTGCTTTTAAGACACCATAATATTGATATGATAAAATCTTTATGGTTGTGAATCGTTAAAACCGTTTACTGAATTCAACAAACGACTATTTTACCCCAGACCATTTATAGGTCTGAGGAATCGCTAAAACCGTTTACTGTATATGAAAATGGCTGATTTCCTAAAGCTTAATATTATACGAGAAAAGTTGTAAGCCAATACCATAATTTCCAGTTCCATAAACATAACATATATTCAACAAACATATGATGAGGGATTATATTTTAATTATCTACAAAAAATATTTCAAAATACCCTTTCACCCCAATTACCATGCATTTTACACACCATAATATTAATATGATAAAATCCTTAGGTCTGGGGCATCGCTCAATCGTTTACTGTACAGTTGCATTGAAAAACTGGCTGCATTTCCCCAGACCCTTTATAGGTCTGAGTAATCGCTATAACCGTTTACTGTATATTAAAAGTGGTTGCTTTTCTGAAGCTAAATATGCTAGAAAAGTAACAAGCCAAGATCTGATATTATCTCCAGTTTCATAAAAATAAAATATTTAACAAACCAATTATAAGAAAATGAATGTTAAGAATATACATACATTCTTAAAAAAATACCCTTTCACAGAAATAATGCATTTTACACACCATAATATTAATATAATAAAATCCTTAGGTCTGGGGCATCGTGAAAATCGATTCCTGTGTAGTTGTATTGAAAAACTGGCTGCATTTCTCCATGCCCTATATAGGTCTGAGGAATCGCTATAACCGTTTACTGTACATTAAGAATGGCTGCTTTTCTGAGCCAAGATCTCATATCATCTCCAGTTTCATAGAAATAAAATAGTCAACATGAAAATTATAAGAAACTGAATGTTAATAATAAACATACACTCTTAAAACAGAAATAGTGCATTTTACACACCATAATATTAATATGATAAAATCTATAGGTCTGGGGAATGAGTAATCGCTGAAACGATTTACAGTATTTAAAGATTGGCTGCCCTTCTGAAGCTTATATTAGCCCAGCAAGGTTATAAGCTAAGATATGTTATTATATCCAATATCATAAACATATTTTTACATATTCTATTTTCAAAACAAATTAAAATAAAACTTCCTATTAAGAATTCATCAAAAAATCTTAGATATATCATATTAAGAATAAATGTAAAGAATGGAACAAAATAAAAACAAGAAATCTAAGGCTTTAGTCCATCCCCAAACCCCCATCCTAACGCCCATACAAGATATTTAGACCTATAGTTTTCATAATTTGATAAGTATGGTGTGTAAACTGCTCAACAGTTGAAGAATCGCTATGACTTCATTCAGATCTATAGATTTTATAATGTCATAAGTATGGTGTGTAAAATGTTGAAGATGCGTAAGGTTGCAAATTCAAAAGTAGTCTCTCAAAATGTTGTTGATGGTGCCTTTCATTAAAATAGTTTCTTATAATGTTATATTATGTAAGAGAGGGTATGGTTGAGGAGTGGGCAGGATCAGTACATTTTTTTATAATGTAAATCATTCTGATGGTTTACTAAATCGAATGCGATATTCTTCGGACCTATAAATTTCATCATATAGTTTGAATGGTGTGTAAAATGTTGAAGATAAATTTTGTTGACATTTTTTTATATAGTTTCTTATAGTGTTTCTTAAAGTGCATCCTGACAATCTCTTTTCACAATCTCTCAATGTATAGGTAGTTTAATTAAAAAAAAAACTTTCAATATTTTTTTTCAATGATTTATTCAAGAAAGTAACAAAGATATATACATTGGTAAATGTTTTAACATGCAAACTGATTGCAAAAAAAATCAACATTTGAGTCATTATCATCACTTGAACATTTCAAAGATTTTATCTTTGAATGTTTTTAGATGTTGTCATTTCGATACCCATCCAATGACTTATTTCATAATATTTTTGCTTTAAACAACAACAATTTACTTCACTTCGTACATTTTTTTAATGATTGTTTTTTTTTTTAAAGTATACTTCTATGAATAAATTTTCCTTGTGTACCCCTTTTTTCACATCACAAAGTCTTTCTTCTTCACTTTATAAAAGGTAACTGTACTTATTAGTAGCATCAATTTATTTTGTCACTTGAACAATACATTACCATTATATTTTAAAATACCATACCATTTCGATCTCTTTAAAATAAACAAAAATATAACCATTTTCATCACAAAGTTCCTCTCCCTGCTATCTAAACACAGTTCAGAAACCCGCTCCAATCTTTTTAAAGAATATTCCTTCCTTCGTCATCTTGTCGCTAAGTAAAACTTGCGATAAAAAGCAGCCAACCCCCTACCCCCTAAACACCCGACACCATTCAAGATTAACCAAGGCTCCCTTAAAATAATTCACATTTTCTTATATTGTTCACAGCTCTTCTATATATTTATTCAATATTCCTCCTCATCATCTTGAACTGGTTTAGCCAAACACACTAGTGCCTTCTGCACATACTTATCCGTCCCTTGCATAATCGCCGGATACACATAATGCTCAATAACCACGCCTTCTGCCTCTGATGACTCACTCGATGGGTGGAGCTCATGTCGATCATCGTCGTAAGCCCCACCCACTTGCTCCATGTCGAAGCTCATTGGTGGAGACTGCAGGCACATTTTCCAGCATAGCTGAAGGGCGCCGCGCACGAAATGTTTGATACGAGCTGATTTCACGATGTCGTGGTCGATCAACAGGGGGTGAAGTGTGGCGAAGGCGGACGCGATGACGTACTGTTCGGGAGAAGGTAAAATATAATTAATACGAAAGCAACACAAAGGGAGATGGTTATTCATGAGTAAATTGATATGGTGGGTCAAAAGTCCAAAAAGGGTGAAGCGTAGCAAAAACGGACGCGATGACGTACTGTTAAGGAGAAGGTAGACAATAATTAGATATTACAATATCATAAAAGGAGATGGTAATTCATGGAGACACATCTTACAGCATAACTGAAGGGCCCCCCGTACGAAATGTTTGATGCGAGCCGATTTGACGATGTCGTGGTCGATCAGGAGAGGGTGAAGCGTGGCGAAAGCCGAGGCGATAACGTACTGTTCGGGAGAAGGTAAAATATAATTTATTATAAGAATCATTAAGCCTCCCATTAAGATTTTATGTTTCTTAATTTCAAATATGTCTATTAAATCATATCAAATCTTTCACAAAGTAACCATGCAAAGATAAAGATAAGTTATTGTTTGTGCAAGATGTTGATGTCTATTATCTCACAAAATCTTGGGGAACAGCCTAAATGGTCACCTCGTTAATCAATTTATGAAATAATATTTTGACTTCATTTCCAATTATACTTTCAGAAATATACACTATCATATACATTCTACGTCATTCTTACCCGCGACGTATGTCTGAAATCGATGGCGTCGCATTGCACTTTCATGTATTTCACAACGGCCTCCTCTAATTCGGGACTTAGTTCGCCCTTGTGTGTCGAAGCAGCCTGAAGGAAAAGGAACAATTGAGTGAAAATAAGATTGTGAGAAATCTTTCTGTATAGAATCTATCTTTTTATTACTTTGTCAGCATATAAATGGCATAAGCTTATTATTGTCATACTGAGGCTACGTCATTGGACGTCGCATTATGCATGTTGTGCATTTCGGCTTTTTCTTTGCTGCCTCGTTTCTTAAACTTGCCCGACTGATGCACTCGTAACCTTTATTTATATCAAAAGGTTCAAAACTTAAGCCTCACCTGACTATGCATCTTGTTTACCATATTTATGTTCCGTCGAATCTTTCTCTTTGCGTCCGCGTTTCTTCAATTTGCCGGGATGACACCATATCCCCGAAACACTTAATTGACGATTCTCAATACCTTACCTCTTAAAAAGGTCCTTTTTGTAGCTAGGTTGTGGGGCCTTTTCATTGTATCTAACGTAGGTTTTCGATGTCTTACTATTCGTGATTAAGAAACTGTCAATTAAACGCAATATCAATCCCTTACCTGGCTATTCATGTCATGAGCATCCCCATTTCCATTTTCATGGTCCGTTGCATCCTCTTCTTTGCTTCCTCGTTTCTTCAACTTGCCCGGATGTCGCGCAGCCGCAAACGGGTCGTTGAGCAGTTTGATAAGGACTGCCTCTTTTTAAAATATTTTATACTTCGATAATAGTCAAAACTCACCTGCTAATATCCTGTTCCCTAGCAGGTTGCAGATATTTCTCACTGTTTAGTGAGGTATATCGACATATTTACGCTTCTTTGCATGGAAATGGCTAAAAAGAAATTTAATATCAACCCATTACCTGGCTATTCATATCGTGCGCATCCCCATTCCCGTTCTCATGGTCAGTTGCGTCTTCCTCTTTGCTGCCCCTCTTCTTCAACTTGCCCGGATGTCGCGCAGCCGCAAAGGGGTCGTTTAGGAGTTTGATGAGCACCGTTCGGTGATTGGCGTAGGCTTCCTCGGCCATGGTGAAGCATTCCTGTGAATGTATATCACATACATGACGTCTATATATTATTATTTAGGGCAATAATGAATTCAAATGGACGCTGATCAGGATGTGTAAAATAATTATAGGTACCCGTATTTTGATATTCTATTGTTTGACATGTACTTGAAATCATAGGAAATTTAGTTCATGTTGATAAATGTCTATAAGCGTTTCGTTGGATCATCAATATATCAACATGCTGTGATATACCACTGGCGAAACAGTTATGACCCAAACATTTGCTTGTTATTATAGTTTTGCCTACGTATATCAATTTTTGATATAGATATCGAAACGGCGTTCGAGATTCGACGTGAGAGCCATATCGCGACTATGTTGTGACGTAAAATAACTTGTCAGGAAAACTTTCACATGCAGCTAATGACGTCGTCGTCTTGAAAACGCTTCATATCACTTAACGTATCAACAAGCGAGTTGCCAAATGAAACCATAATCTTACCATGAGAGCGGATGTGAGAATCTCATATTTGTCCTTATCCTTGACCTTCCAATCGGCGTATTCATCTAGTGCCACCTTAAAACACATATAAAATTCGTTCAAATGTTAGCAGTGAATGTTAGGTTCTTAGAGATCAAAACAAAAATGTATGTACCAGTATGTGATTGTTTATGACTACAGACAAGTAATGTTGAAATCGTTATTGTAAAAAATATCAAGAAAATTGCGCGCCCGCCCAAATCGTTAAAATAAAGAATCCCCGAAAACAAAAAAGAAACCTTGGCATCGGCCCATTCGTTGCTCCAAAGTAGTTCGAATTCGCGCACTACTTTCAGCGGACTATTTCGCTCGGGAACGCCTTCGATTTGCAGTTCCTGTTCGTCGTGAGCAACTTTAATTTCGTTGAGTTCGACAACTCTGTAACATATGAATAAGTTGGTGATTAGTTAGATTTGTTTTCGGAGAGATGTTTTAATGCATATGGTGGTTAGAAGGATTTCGTTGGTGTGGTTTTAAGAATAAACGTTCGGCTAATCCAACGTTACTCCTAAATCAATCTACTCTAAGGTTATCAAAGTGAATAGAGTATATGCATTTTTTGAAAATATAAATTGAATATGCTGACGCTGTGTCATACGATCGCTAAAACGACAATTTTAACATAAATTTAAGCTAGCTGAAAAAGAATCTTATCGAATTGTCAGATATCAGAATTACACTGTACATGTTCTATCAAAATAGAATATAATTTAAAATTTTGTTGGAGTTACAGAACGAGACAAAACGCTTGACGTTCTTTTCATGTTCCAATGTTTGAGTATTTCAAGACATGTTCTTCGTATCTGTCTCAATTTGTTTGACCCAAATATATGGATTGTTTACCTCGGTAGTCTGGTTTATGCACTCGACAAATAAAGAATGAGTAAGGAGGTGAATAAATGAATTAAATACATGACCCTATGGGTCTAAGCCTAAGTAAGATCCGCAGATATTGTAAGACTATCGTTCATACATTCTTTTAACCTTTACACATCATCCACCCGCCCTAACCTCAAAGAAAAAGCATAACAAAAAGCTAAATCATGATGAATACATGTAATAAAAAAGTTATTGTGAACTCAAGCCCAAGATTCGCACATTTAATAATCGTTAAGTTCTTATCATAATCCTTGATATCTCAACTGTTTAAAAATCGTAATCTATATACATGTAGTTCAAGTGATAACTATTTTACTTTATAATTTGATCTACATTCTTCAAGATTAGAAACCCATGGAAATGTATATCCAAAAGAAAAAAAAGATAAATATTCATATTACCTGTCTACGAGTCGCACTTTATCCGCCTCCAGATCCTTGATATCCTGTTCCATCTGCTCATGCGCAGAGTGCATTTCCGCCAACTGCCTTTCCAGTTCCGCTATCCTCTCTTTATCCTCCCTCATTTGCCTCTGAACGCCCGGCTGCTGCGAATCACCGCCACTGCCGCGAATATGCGAATCACCTCCACTGCGAATATGCGAATCTCCGTGCCCACTTCCGGTACCATGTGTTTCCATGGTTACAGCACGTGTTTTCGAGCTTTTCGGTCGCACGCGTTTTCCCGGTGATTGCGCACGTGAACGTGGGGCCGCAGACACGTGGGTATATGGAGATCCACGTGGTTGGCGTAAAGGAGAAGTGGGGCGCGGATGGTAGACGACGGATGCGTTGTAGTAAGATTGTTGGGAGGATAGTGCACCCGATTGATGTGTTTGATGGTCGCCTTTCGCGGAGGCGCTGCGTTTATTTTGGCTGTTTTTCGCGGATTTTGGCCGATTCTTATCAGTTTGAGTTGGCGCCATTTTTGGCTCATTATCAGTGCCATTATTCTGACCATCACCATTATCCGAGCTTTGTGAGTCTTTCGATTCATCCTCTTTCTCTTCTTCTCTGTCTTCCCTTTGTTCCTTCTCTTTTTCTTTCCTCTTCTGTTCCTTTACACCGAGTTCGTACCGCTTTCGGATTTCCGCTTTGTTTGTGCGCCAGTTTTTACTGAAGGTACACAACGAAGCAGCAGCGTCATTCCCGGAGCGATGTCGGATTTCGCCGAGAACAGGAAGTACGTGTTTCCAAACATCGCTTAGGTCTTTATCCCAGCTGGCTAGGAATTGCTCTTTGATTATAGTAGACATAGTTGGTTTTTCAATGTCCAGTAATTGTACGAAAGGGGTTTCCAAATAGAAAAGTCGGTATATGTAATCAGTGCTGATTTCATGCGACTTAGTAAATAAATGTGGTTCCAAGAGAAATTTCGTATTTATATTTGCTTTATAATCTTTGAGTGAAACACTCAACAAATATACAGATCAAGGAATAATCGTACCGTCATTAACAAACATGCATTTATATATATATATATTTTTTACAACAAATCCTTTGTAAATTATTTATTCAAGTCACATCTATCCTCGAAAATATTCTATTTGTCACAGTCACGAACTATTCCAAAGCAAATCATATTCTGTGCAATAGTCTACCATCGATCTATCCTGATTTCCAATGAAAGACGTTTCATCCAATATTCATTCACTGTTATCAGTCTGGATAAAAACACTTAATTTTTCTATCGATTAATCCATAAGATATAGAATTTTCATATAAAAAATACACAGCAACCAATTATTTTGCCATTTGCTCAAATCTATATTCCAATGGACTTTTTATACATTTTTTTAATATTTTATTGAAAGTAAGCGTCTTAGACCTTGTTCAAACTAAGCATGTTCTCAAGTGGGCGGAAAATCAAGAGGGCAAGTTATATAATTATACTTATGTTCCATTCCTTATTCTTATACAAAAAGCAGGATCCCCCGTTACGTATCTTTTTTGGGCCTCCAATCTCTTGAATAAATTCTCTCTTTTTTATGCACGATCCTTGTTTAACAATGGATCCAGTGATCTGTCGAAAATGCAGAGGCATAACAATAACAAATAGGACATATCCATTAATCGGGTGCGCTATTTGAATGCTCTCTTTTGTAAAATGAAGGGATCCGTGTAATGAATGTCCATATAGTTAAACTTTACTTTTTCTGTTATGAGAAAGCGATTCAAAATAGAATATCAATCAAATTGCATTTGCTATATGCTTTTCTTAAAGATAGATACATCGCTTGTGGTTGAAATAATGGTTCGATTTTAATGGATCAAACGGTATGTGACACATTTCGATTCAAGTTCAAAAGCGTTTTATTGATTTAGCACATTTAGAACGAAGCCCTTCAAATGACAGACAATTTGTATAGCCACAAGCAAAGGCGTTGTGGCAATGAATATTCACAATGTTAAGCAAAGTGCAATGATGTCAAATCGGGTTCTATATGAATTATTATTACGGAATACTCAGTTTCGTTACAGTTAATCGTTTAATCGTTATCGTGATTCAACGTCTTTAAAAATAAGGGGGGATTTTATTTTCATTAAAAATAAAATACGAACGCTTGCCGATAGGGGGAAGGGGGGCTATACTGGGGTACATTTTTTTGGTATAGTATTTCAGAGCGATCGGACGGGGAGGGGGGAGGGGAGGGGTGCTCCTCATGTAAGTCCGCTCCTGTGAGTTTTTTTTAAAAAGAATTAATACAAAATTAACACATATTCAA
>LQRL01161751.1:21275-31775 GCA_001703475.1 Hydroides elegans
CATTATCCCAACGTTGTCATAACTTATTCCTATATACATGTACATATTATTTTTTTACGTCTTTCTCACAACGTTTTACTCTCGAAGTCTTTCGCACAATATCTTTGTCACAAAGTAAATCTCATAATATCTTTCTCACACCATTGCCCTTACATATTCGTCCACATAACGTAGTCATCACAACATCATAATATACGCGTTATGTATCTGTGCTGTACAAAAATCCCAAAATATCTCAAATTTCAGACCCAACAATTTCGACAGTTTTTATCTATCAAACCGACGTTGCGCATCGGTTGCCCTAACATATTCGTCCACATAACGTAGTCCTCACAACATCATAATATACGCGTAATGTATCTGTGCTGTACAAAAATCCCAAAATATCTCAAAGTTCAGACCCAATAATTTCGACATTTTTTTATCTATCAAACTGACGTTGCACATCTGCAATATATATTCTTTCACTGTGGGATGTTTCAGCACCCTAGGCCAGAGGCTTCATACCAAAGTGCCGCAGAGAAAGTGTTTCACAAACATCCCCAAATATCTCAAAAGATCCAAGTTAAGACCCCCGTAATTTCGACAATTGTTTGGTCGATCAAACTGAAATTTCGACGTTGCAGATCTGTAATACCTATATATTCTGTCGCCGTGGGAAGTTTCAAAACCCTAGGACAGAGACTTCACACCAATGTGCTGCGGACAAAGTGTTGTACAAATATCTCAAAATCGTCTAAGCTCAGACCCCCGTAATTTCGACAATTTTTGATCGATCAAACTGAAATCTCAATGTTGCACATCTGCAGTATGTATTCTTTCACTGTGAGAAGTTTCAGCACCCTTGGACAAAGGCTTCATACCAACGTGCCGCGGACAAAGTGTTGTACAAATATCCCCAAATATCTTAAAATCGTCTAAGTTCAGACCCCCGTAATTTCGACATTGGTTTGGTCGATCAAACTGAAATCTCGACGTTGCAGATCTGTAATATATATTATGTCGCTGCGGGAAGTTTCAAAACCCTAGGACAGAGACTTCACACCAATGTGCTGCGGACTCAAAATTCAGACCCCCGTAATTTCGACAATTTTTGGTCGATCAAACTGAAACCTCGCCGTTGCACACCTGCAATATATATTCTTTCACTGTGGAAAGTTTCAGAACCCTAGAACAAAGGCTTCATACCAAAGTGCCGCGGACAAAGTGTTGTACAAATATCCCCAAATATCTTTAAATTGTCTATGCTCAGATCCCCGTAATTACGACAATTTTTGATCGATCAAACCGAAACCTCGCCGTTACACACCTGCAATATATATTCTTTTACTGTGGAAAGTTTCAGAACCCTAGGACAAAGGCTTCATACCAAAGTGCCGCGGACAAAGTTTTGTACAAATATCCCCAAATATCTTAAAATCGTCTAAGTTCAGACCCCCGTAATTTCGACAATTATTGATTGATTAAACTCAAACCTCAACGTTGCACATCTGCAATATATATTCTTTCCCTGTGGGAAGTTTCAGATACCTAGGACAAAGGCTTTATACCAAAGTGCCGCGTACAAAGTGTTGTAGGATTAGCGTGACGGACAGACGGACGGACAGACGGACAGACGGACGGACGGACAGACGGACGGACAGAGGCAAATCCTATAGACCCCCGGGTTCCCCGGTTGGGGTCTAAAAAGGTGGTTTGTTAATGCGAGATTTTTTTAAAGTTTAGTCATTTAAAAAAACAACCTGGAAGTTTTCTCTATCCATAAGTTTTACGTAGAGGTTTGCATTGTGCGAATCCGCATCTTTGTGACTCTTAAAATTAAGGTTGGATTGATGGGGAAGTGATTTTCGTAACTTATTTTATTTTTTAGTTTAAACTTTCCAGTAATTAACTACATAATATAAACTATATGTGCACACCGTCTTTTAACGACCTCTAGTTTCGCACGGCACCTCAAATACAAATTCGACGTTAAGAGGTACATTGTACAACTTCATAGAGATGACTTAAATTTGCAATATTCCAAAACCACTTACCACATAGTCGAATCCATTATGATTTCTTGCAAACGGATAAAACGCTCCGAGCTGGTGCCAACGTTGACACAAGTCTTCGGTCGCGTCATCAAAGTAACCGCAGATATCTGCTCCAATCTGGAATGGAGAAGTATTTTTGGGATTTTAGAAGGGTTATTATATGGCGAAATATGGATGCATTTTTTTATCCCTGTGTATAATTGTTTTATCTATTATTTGGAACATGAAATGCTAGTGATCCTCGCGGTAATTAGGGTATGCTATTGAAAATCCCCAACATTTGCATCTTGAAATCATTAGCTTTATGAATAATAAACAGCAACTTAAATCCGTCAGCAACTTAATACATATGGTATTTATCAATCAAAAGAGTTGATACTTACGTAAGGAATGCCGAACCAGTTGAATTCGATCATACCTAAAGGAAAAAAACAAAATGTTTCATTTTTATTACCTTATTTTAGTACATCGCACTACTAAACTTTGCGATTTAAATTTAGGCCTACTCATTTATTTTTGAAAGAAATAAAGACGCACCAATGATGGAATCCTTGAGATGAGGCCATATAGAAGCGTTATCGCCAAGCCAACGACCAGTATATTTTCCAGATCCAGGAAACGCAGAACGCGTCACAAGGATACCACGTTTGCCTGGCAACGCCTTTCTCATGCCGCTGCAGAAACAAAGAATAGTGAAGGGGTTCGTTACATAAAGAGGTTAACTCGAATTAGATTATGGACAAGGTATTGCTTAATTTCTGATATCGGTATATCCATATATGTCTTCACGTCTTGAATTTGAATTAAGATTTACAGGGAAGGACCTTATAACATTAACATTAACTATAGTCAAGAGCGACTTATACGTTAAAGTTAACAAATTCAAGATATTCTCCCCGTGCTATTATTACAAATCATTGGTAAAATAATCCGATCACAGAATATGTTCGGCTTTTCTTACCTTAGTGAAGGGACAGCCATAGAATAGCCATACAAGTTGTGCACGTCGTAATGCCTCAATCGTCCTTCGTCCTGTACAAGTGTCATGCAGATTGTCTTTTCACATAACCAGGGTCCCCATATACTGTCTGAAATAATTACCAGTACGACAAAATCACATTTTACAATCATTATACAATCAATTGACTTAATTTGTTATTACACAACAATCATTTTGTATCAATCTATTCTTTCGAGCCTTACGCTATTATACCCTTTTAGGGGATCATCATGCGTCCATCGTAACTGTTTTAACCTTAAGCAATAGGTTCAAGCCCCGAAATCAAATCTTATTCCACTCGCCCACTAACTCAGTTGACGTACGAGATAAAATTGTATATTGAACAGAACTGCTTACTTGGCTTATAGGGTGGCGCATCCCATTTTGTGTCATCCGGGCATTTAAGGGACCAAGGCTCATCTTCGCCATCTATCGGCCAATTCCAAGGCATGTCCTCATTCGTGCCGAAATTGGCTGGCTCGTTCATGTCCTATCAGAATTGCAAATAAAAAATACACGTGGGTCTGCCCAATAAAATATTTTTATTTTGTTTTGTTTTGATTATTCATTTAGCTCATTTTATAGCAATTTTTTTAAAATTTCTCGTCTTAGTCGATTCTTATTTTTTTTTTTTGTTAAGACAGTAACTTGATGTTTAGTATATAAGCGAATGACCCAGTATAAATGTAGATCTATATATCATCGCATTGACTTCTATAAATAAACCTTCGCAATTAAGGGGTGCATTAAAAAATCTACCTATGATTGTATGAATATAAGAATTAGAAAATTGCAGTTCAAATGGGAAAACTATTCACTTTAACCATATTTATTTATATATCCTAAACTTTATATTTAAGCAACTTACCAGCCATAAGCCATCGAACTTGATGGTTTCCACAGCATCTTCTATAAGCGTTTCCCAATATTCTGTCGCATTCACATGGAAAAAGTCTGGAAAAACTACTCTTCCTTTTGGCCATACCTATAAAGTTAAGCGAAAACGTTTTGTTTTATTATTATGAAAAAAAAACTGTATGATTATTTATCAAACTGACGGTCCTGAAAATACTTTAATAAATGTCCTTGTCCTAATGTTTTATTTCTATTAGGCTCACTCAACCAATTATTTTTGCCGAAATATACCATGAACATATAATACATGTATCATAGAACATTCAAAGCAGTAGATCAAAACCGAACATTGTTTTAGGTACAACCAGTAATAATATGTAAAGTAATATTTAGAATATGTGCGCTTATTAGTTCATTCATATGTTGTCGTAGTAGGAACCTTAAATTTCTTCGGTAAAAGTAGCAATTCCATTTATTCCGTGTTTATCAAATTTATTTATCTATTTTTTTTGTGAGTCACTGGTAGTCGGAAAGGCAAATTGGAAACTCAAAGAAGCAAATCGTCATACCCATCCGAGCATGTTATCATTTTTGTTGATATCGAAGTCTGGACTCGTGCCTTCGGGCCATTTGATGAAGACATCTTTCTCCAGACCAAGGTCATATGGTTGGTAATTGGTTTCGTTCGAGATCAAAGCTGGATCCTGAAATATAAATCAAACAGCTTTTTGAATATATTTTTAAGATAAACGTTTAGCCCACGGAACACAACAGAGAAACGCTTTAGCATTTATAGACCGTTTTGAGCATGTGAAAAACCGTCTTACCTTTTATTCAAATCAAACTTAAACATTTTATTTATGGAAGGTCAACTAATTGAAGAAAAACATTCAACATAAGGCGTCAGTATAGTTTACCATTATTAAAAAAATGTTAATTCCAGTTTAAACATACACAATATCTCAATAATTTATCATCTCAACTAAAATCCTTCTTCCAACAATTAAAGTACTCGAACTTTCTTGTCGGATAAGGGTACCAATACCAAGAACCATGCCAAACACTTTTTCCAACCCTATAGACCTATATATCGCGAGTTGAGACACCTGTAAAACGTAACATACCACAATAACGATGAGCCGCATTCCCCTCTCATGCACCTCCTCAATATACTCAGGTAGACCGGCGAAGTTGATTGGATCATATGTAAAGCTCTTACGTTCATCAAATGTGTCGATATCGTTATAAACCACATCCTGTAATAAATAAGAAATCAATGTATCAAATAAGGGCATTCCAAAAGAAATACATATACAATCGGTAATTAAAGACCAGCAGCTGCCCGAGTGCTGGATAAACCAAATCAATTAATTTGTTGTGCGACACAGTAAACCCGTTTTCTACAGATATGGCGGCAGTTCCCAAAGGAAACCACAGAATATGAGGACTTAAAATGTGATAGTATTTTTCTTAAGAATTTCGGTAAATATATATTGTATGATATATGTTTATTTAAGTTTTGGAGGTCGAACTCCAATGAACTACTTGCAGGGATTGTTTAATTACTCACTAGTGGTATACCAGCCTGGATGGTCCTCTCAACAGCAGCCTTGAGATTGTCAATGTGATTGTAACCGTAGCGAGAAAGCTGGAAGCCCAGGGACCAATAAGGAGGCATGTATGGGTAACCGATCATCTGAGTGTATCGCTGAATTACCTGTTGATATTCGAAATACTTGAGCCTTACATTGGAGTACGGTAATTCCTTCCATTCGTTAAATCATATAAAGGATCACCCGACACATATGTACATTATAGTGCTAAATCTTCACGTACGGATATATTCATAATATGTGTTAATGTTGCATAACTTATTGAAATCTAATTATATTTTGAAGACATGATTTATTGAATGTCCATGTATTCAGGAAGGAACACATAAATCGGTTAAAAAATGTGTAGAAATATGTTAATACGAAATCATCTCGAGCACTGTTGAAGATATAATAGATATAAATGCTTTGTTAAGGCTTTAACAAGATTGTCAGAAAAAATGTAACAAATTGTTCCACGCACCTGCTCTGGATTATCGCCCACAATAACAAAGACATCCACGATACCGCCAATGGCGCGAAAAGTCACGGCGGGCGCGGGCATTAAAATCGCTTCCATAGCGTTGCTATTCCAAAAGAGAACTCCATGTGCTTTGCCATCTGCCTCGACGCACATGTAGAAGGGGTGGGAGCCGTACAGGTTTGCACCTTCCTGTGGGGTAAACATATCTTATTAGGACCATAAACCATGGGAGATTAGAGTGATCGAAGAAGGGAGAAAAGCTGTTTGAAAAAAAATCTGTTATGTCTATTTAGAAAAGCATATGCTTTTGGAAAGGGAATGATGTGCAAAAGGGAACGGCATCTGAAATGGCTTCCATAGCATTGCTATTTCAAAATAAAACGCCATGTGTTTCTGTCGGCATCAACACACATGTAGCAGGGGTGTGAGCCAAAGAGAATCGAACACGGATATAAGTTACGTTATATTTTCAATCTATTGCCCTAAACAGATTTAATAATCCAAATAAACAAGACTGTCAAAGAACAGTGTGCCACAGCTTTGTCAATTTATAACTCAATCATACAATATGTACCTTCCTATTGATATACTAAACATATTAAAAGGGTATGTACATTTTATTCAAAATATCACTAAAATAACTATTTCTATAATCATGGATGACTTTGAATAAAAAGGGACGATATATTGAAATAGTTTGTGTTGAGAAGTTCGACTAAACTATATTCAAACTAATTTTGATCCTTAACTGAGCCGTTACAATACAATCATTAATGCGATCTCAATAAGGGGCATGTGAAGCTAACAAATTCGGATAGCATCTCGTGTTATCGCTTCTTCCGCAATAGGCCACTGACTATATCAGAAGTTAACGCATTTTTGATAAGTACGGGCTTACATATACCCACAAGCTAACAAAATCACATCCCAAATGCACGAGGCCCCAAAGAAGGTACTGGTTTAAAAGAATCCCTTTCCAATCAGACAAGAACTCTTAGAGGAAGTGGCATTTTTTAAAATCAAAAGTAACGACTCAACAAAATGAAAATAAAAACTCTGAACAAAAATCAATAATGGCAAAGATTTTGCATGGACTCCGGAGTGCATAGCAAGCCGTGACTAATAATGCGTTTTGATTTGCGACTATAAAGTAAAATATAAATTAAGCTGAAAACTACATGTATATAACGGGTGCAAGTAAAACGTCGGAGACTATGGTATTTGCTGTTTTCAATAAAGTTTATATACAACGACGACTTCATTCTGTGCTCCATGCTATTAATTCGAATTAAAACCATGAGGGAGGATGCAGTTATGCCACGATAGCATAAAACATTTCATCTAGCAACTTTAAAAAATCGATATGATGGGCGATAAACATCTATGCTAACTTTTTATTAAATGAAATATCAATTTATATTTATTTCTCTCCATTAGGGTTTTGTGCAAAGATATGTTTCGTGTCTTATCCATGTTTTCAGAAGACAGGCTTTAATCAATTTTCATTTTTGATTTGCATTGGAATTCGCAAATCATTCGACGATATATAATTATATATATGTTATGAACACATTTAAATTTATGTACATGTGCAAATTTATTTTGATTATATAACAGATATTTAATCATTTGACTCTTTGCAAAATATGCTAAGAATACTAAGGACATTGTTGCACGAAGCCCTAATGTTTAAGTCAATGCTTTAAGCCGAATGCTGTCAAAATTATGTCACAAAAAATGTTACAGCAGACTGAATTTAATAATAAACTAATATCATCCCAGTCGTCAAAGGCATTATGCCAAGTTTCTTCACGAGGGTACTCGAAATATCCTATCACCGACAGTTTATCAATTAAGGTTATCATTTTAAGTCATCTTATTGACACATGCAAAGTCTTTTTGTGATCATATGACCTAATAGTAACAAATAAATATATATATTTAATCGTTAGGTTCTCAAAATAAACGCATATATTGAATTACAATGGTCAATCGTTTAATAGTAGTTTTTTGTTGTTATTCAGTGTAAAGATAACACTAGCCATTATCGGATGGCGTGTGCACAAACTGAAGACGTGGATATCACCGTTGAGGAAAATAAACCAAAATACGAAGTTGTTGCCGCAATAGATTTCGGCACGACCTCTTGCGGATATGGATATTCATACGACACAGATAAGAACAACGTTAACCTCAACAAGAATTGGGGAAACACACAAGGATTTTTAGTAAGTTTTAATATTGTTTATGTTCTTGGAAATCGAGCAATTATAAAACCTCCAGTTTCCCGTGAATCGCTTTTGAAAACTCAATGTCTGGCCCACCAAACCCCATGATTTTAAAATCCCATATTTTAATTAATTTTTTGTTGATTAAATGAGATCTTAAATCTTATTATTGTTTTTTTTGTTGATTTAATGAGATGTTAGGATATTGCAAAGTATCGAACCGTTTCATACAATAAAACACTTACTCTAATTTAAGGTCAATAAATTATAAAAAATATCCCTCTTGAAAAAACAGTTACTAATAAATATATCTATAGGTAAGCAAAAAAAATATGTATGAGTCATGTTCTTTTAGATAACGTTAACTTCGTTCGTCCTTTAAGTTAGTCCAACATGCGCTTGACAGACTAGAGCAAAAAAGCGTCTGCACAAATCCGCTTAAATGAATTCGAACACATATTTTGTGATAAAATATGTCTATTATACGTATGTCAACTCACAAGTACAAAAGTTTATATCGTGAATTTTACTTCAGACATATAAGTCACCATCATCAATATTACTGGATGCCAAGGAAAATTTTGTGGCATTTGGATACGAAGCCGAGGAAAGGTATATCAATGAAGATTATGATTATGAAGATGGGGCCGTTCGTGGAGCAAGATCAGGACAGCTGTATCGTAACTTTAAAATGATGCTTCACACAAAAAAGGTTTGAGATATAGTACCAAAGGACCAAATCTGGGTTAAAAGTGTTTATAAGGTAAAACAATTTTAATAAACCGGCCAATAGTTGATCGTTTATACGCGACTCCTATCTATTAAATATATATACAACGGACATAAATTTAAAACGTTACATATTGTATTCTATTACAAATATCTTTAAATTGCTTAATATGTCGTTTTATTTCAGGAAATAACGACAGAATCAGAAGTATATTCTGAAAATCTAACACGTATACCGGCAATAAAACTTTTCACGTTTGCATTGGAATATCTGAAAAATCACATGATTGCAGCGATCTCGAAAGAGCTAGAAAAGTAGGCGTTCTTAGTGTTTCTAGGTTGCTTATCCCTATACAAAGACAAACTACTTAAGTGTTCAACATATGTCATTGTTTGGCCTGTATATAAAAGCGTGCTTCAATATATCAGAGACATGATATGCATTATTACTTATATTGATTTAAATGGATGGGTTTCTTACCAAACGCTTAAGCTTGATATAAATTTTATGTGTCGTATCCTAGAATAAATTAATTCCAGAAATCATTAAGGATCACAATTTAAATCTTATTACGATTTATTACACATAAATACTATCTCTAATTTATTGTAATAATTCTTACCCCCTTTCTTTTACTAGACCGATAAATGAAAACAAGATCCGTTGGGTGATAACCGTTCCAGCAATTTGGAGAGAGGAGTCGAAACAGTTTATGAGAGAAGCAGCTTTTAGGGTAAATGATATGTAAAATAAACATATTTTTCGAAGATAATTCTTAGGCGTCAGATCGTTTTGTAACATTTAGCCATCATCCTATTTTTCACGCATACGGGGTTGACAACGAAGATAATATATGCAGCCTGGGGCAAATAAATTGATAAATGAATACATTTTTCCCATGCAGTATGTTTATCGTCACTTATTTCACCTTATGACATAGGCTGGGTGCATTTTGACCAAGAATTCAAAGCAGCTCATCATTGCACTGGAACCTGAGGCCGCATCCTTTTACTACAGGAATCTTGATGTTCCCAAATTTGATAACGCTAAAGATTATTCGTGTTTCTTTGGGACACGATATCTTGTTCTTGACTGTGGGGGTAAGAGAATAGTACTTAAAAAAGGAAACCAATACAACGATATACTAAAGGTATTTTCTAATTTACTTGCTTAAAAAATGAAAGGGACTGAAAGATACAATGAACGTACGCTTATTAGAATTTTCATTTATGTAAGATAAATTACAGACGTATAATATGATTGCAATCATGTAACTACTGTACATGAAATATAAAATTAACTGTTAACTTTGACAATAAAATATTTTTAATACATTCATTTACAGGTGGAACCTATGATATAGTTATACACGATGTCATTCGTGATAATAAAGTAAGAGAAATCCACCAAGCAGTTGGAGACGCATTCGGAGGAAATACAGTCAATGAACAGTTCATTCATCTGCTCAAATCACTGCTTAAACCACATCCAAAACCCAAATCCGACAAGGAAGGTTCTAAATCCACAAAGGATGGTGATAAATCCGCCAAGGATGGTTCTAAATCCGAAAATGGT
>LQRL01161757.1:5124-18056 GCA_001703475.1 Hydroides elegans
TTTTTCTGCTCCAAGCTGGCTAGAAAAGGAGGAACAGCTCAGCTGGCTTGGAAAAAATGAACACCTTTTTGCAAAATTATAATGTTCGAAAAGGTGTATTTAGTTGTTGTTCGTCTTTGTAAAGTTGTTTTAAGGTGATTTAACAACTTTTTGAAAAATGTGTCGTGGGGTGCCCTTCTTTATTTCTATAACCTTTAGAAATTACATATATTCGTTATGTTACCGATCATCCTGCACGTTGTACCCTATTTCTATGTGGAGTATTTTGTATTCATGCATGGCCACAATTACGCCCGCTTTTCCATTTTGAGTCGTCAACATTATTTAATCTCACACAGAATTTAATCACGCCCGGTGTAGCGATTTTAAGCTACCCCTACCCTCATCCCCCCTCCCTAGCTAATTATTACGGGCAAAACCACATCCAAATATTACAATGCAGAACGCTTGGCTCTCAATGACAAACTTGTTTGTTTCTTTTGTAGATGTTTTTACTTTAGATGAAGAGCACACATACTTTGAAATGTAGTAACCACATTCACCAACCTTCGTATAATTGGCAAAAGAAACCTTTTCTTAAAGTCTAAACAGTTTCTTTGTTGAACCTGTTATTTCAATGCAGGACGTTAATATTTATATAAAAAATAGTGCTATATGGACAGAACAGCGGTCCCATCCGCCGGGAAACGTTGCTATAGCACCACAAAACATATCTATACGATGATGTGCTTTGGTTAGATTTCTCTTATCGGGGATTTTAAGTTGTAATGTCCAACGTATCGTTTTTGGTAGACATATTATCACAAATTAGACCTATACTATGTGACTACGTATATATTAACAACGTTTGCAAACGTCTTGCGGATTAAGTTTATTTCCAGGGTTTGATTTGGTTTTCATTTGGTTTGCAAAACAAGTCGTTATATTTTGCTGTCTCATTAAACATGGGCTTCTACCTTTAATCAGAACAGAAAGACAGAAATAACGCAGCAGCTAATAGTAAAACAAAATTTTACTTTGAAAATAAGAATACAAGTCTAAATCTAGGTCAGCTAATACTTTCAAAATATGTTTATGAACGAGAGATAAAAGATTATAATTGGAATAGATAACTATCCACCATTTAAACAATAATTACTCTATCCAGGTATTGGGCGCCGACGATGTTCCATGGAAATGTGAAAACATGTTGTTTTCCCGAATCCTCTCTTCAGATATAAAATCGGTGCCCTGGGGATAGGGATTGCTTTATGTTTGTGAGAAATGCGTCAACTCGATCTTGGCGTAGTTCCGCCTCAGTTCAAAGCAGTTTCTTTAAAATAAAAAACTTTTTTTTTTCTTCTGATTGTACATATGATTGCTTATCTGACTATATATAGTCGGTGAAGGCTGCAGGCTATGTTTTCTTCTTTTTTGTTATTGAGGAGGCAGGCGTAGGTGTTTCAAGTCAATTGACGAGGATCAGTCTTAAAACGTCTGCTTTGGTTGTGATGCAACCATTTGATATTAAAGAAAAGATAGTTTACGCACCATCCCCTCAATTTCTGTTCTATATATCCTTTATTTACACATCAGTTTCACAATCCTGGATTTCACTGTCATTTAAGAATTGTAATAGATCTACTACAACACTGCTACAAGTCGTTCAGTTTAGGTTCGCGTCCACAAGGAAATTTCGGAAAGCTCCAATACTTGACAAAACGACGTCGTTACTTCGACATCGCTTGACGTCTTATAGTGTGAAACTGTATAGTGTAGGCAATAACATTTGATAAGTCTGACGTCGAGATAACATTACCCTATGTTGCTAAATGCAAATGTTGACAAATACGCTGGTAATTTGATATAGCTGAGGGATTGTAAAAAATAAAAAGTAGTTGTTAAATTGGCAAGTAGTTTACATTCCGTTGTATAATCTTAATTTTTCGTACAATATAGTTAAAGACAGATTTCCAAGAACTCAACTACTAAATATATATCAAGCCTTTAGAAATCGTAGTAAAAAAATGAGGTAATCTATCAAATAATAATTTGTTCCCAGACTAGCAGGTAGGTTACTACATGTATATGACCAAGAACAGGGACAACTACTCGAGAAATGGTTATCAACGTGTCATTCTAGAATATTCCAAGCTACAAATTGCTGGTAGGATGTGATTATCTTGAAAAGGAACCGTCTATAGAAATACGCAAAACTTGTCCTTGCTGGTAATGTGCCAAAGGTTGGGTGAAGGTTAGGAAGTTGAGGGTTTCAGATAATCCCTTTATTTTTCTTTTTGGTAAACTCCGATTCTCTCATAGAAAATAACATTATTGAATAGAACCATCGTTTAATTTGCTCTTCATTTGTCTGGGAACGAGATCATATATATTTTAATTGTGTTGTTCAAAGCTACAAAATCCTCGATTGTTGAGATTATACAAACATGAAGAAAGATTATCAAGAAATATTATCAAGAAGTACTCGCAAAACACTCGCAGGCAGTCATCTCGAACTTATATATCGGCTTGAGTATCTGGCATTATGGCGAGCGATGAGCAATGGGCGATTCGGGTGACCACATGGATGGCAACAGCGAGTGATTATGTAACTTATATATACTATGTTTTGCACCGCTAGAAGAGTTTCAAAGCGCGTAGAACGAGACACAAACTCGACTTGCGAATGAAACCGCAACTGGCGACGTGCGATTTCAAACTTCGAATTCCCTTGTTGACATGTGACAATGTCAAATGCTTCGCTTTGTGCTCGATCATTTCACTTGTGGCCACAACGTAGACATTATGATGGATGATTTTAAACAAAAAAGATATAAAATTCATGTAATGTTGTGGCCACTGGCAAGCGGAATATCTGACGCAAGCTGCGAAATTGGTATAAAATATAGTAAATTCAGCGAAATCAGTTTACAATGTTTTACATGAATTTCGCGTCTTTTCGCTAGCATACAAATGAGAATCACTATCGCTCTTCGCAGTGTGAACAGGCACACTTGAGGATGGGATTGTACGTGGCAGTGGGTGATGACAGACCAGATTTTATCTTATTTTATTTCAATGGCTCTTTATTTTTAGAATCTTGGCCTTAACGCACCCTAACGTGGTTGCATCAATGTGACATGGTCTCACTTACGCTGTAGTTGACATTCAAGCATTCAAGAATATTTTTGTTTTTTTTTTCTACAAAGGACATATATCCGGACCGCGAAGGTTACATTTGATTAGATGTGCAATAATGGTGGATGACAATTGATTAAATCTCAAGCCTGATATGGCACTAAAACGTTACGCCTAATGACTCTATCTAATTACTCCGTTTTTGCGTGTGCGTTTTCATGGTTCATATATCAAACTACTCGCTGTCAGTTTCTCAATAATTTTAACTTCTTTTAGCTACTTTTATGAAGGGCACCCCGCGACACATTTTTCAAAAAGTTGTAAAATCAACTTAAAACAATATTACGATAACGAAGAACTACAAAATAATTGTTTTTGAACATCAAAATTTTGCAAAAAGGTGTTCCTTTTTTCCAAGCCAGCTGGGCTGTTCCTCCCTTTCTAGCCAGCTTGGAGCAGAAAAGAAACACCTTTTGCGAAAGTTGAAATGTTGAATATGACCAAATAACGTATCATATCTGGCAAATTACAGTTAATTATACAATTGCAAGCAAGTTTAATCAATTTCAAAATAATGATTCTCTTTACTTGTCGTGAAAATTAAGAAATTATCAAAAAAGGTGTTCCTCAAACTGCTCAAATCTCCAAGCTAGAATGAATTTTCTCAAAATTTCCAAGCAAGCTGGAAATTGGTGGGGAACACCTTTTTTGGGGAACAGCTCGTGGGGTGCTCTTCTTTTATGACTCCTATTTGCACTCATATGCCATTTGAATATCACAATAGAACTATTTAAGAACCTAATGTAGTACTACACTTGCATTTTTTGTTGTTGAAAAAAGTCTAGCAGAAGGAGCATCTATTAGTCTAGTTCCATTTTAAAACTATGAATATTATTTTCCACATGAAGGATGTTCGAATTATCAGACATAAAATATCAGACTCAGAAAGAAACAGGATTCAAAAAGTTGTATAAGGCCGTGGTTATATTTGCGTTTAAAACGGCAGTTTTTTTTCTTGCTTTCCAATGTATTCCTTATGGACAACTCAAAAATGCAATTTGCGTTTTAAAAGGATACGTTTTTATTCTCATAAAGAATACCTTAGAATTCAGGAAAAAAATGTTTTCAAACGTTAAGGTAACCAATGCCTTTCTAGAATTGATAGCAAACCTTTAGGCGCGTTCATCAACCAGCAGAATTCTGTCGTAAACGCAGAAATTGATAACAACAATATTGTAAATTGATGTAGCAAGGCCACTATATTTCTGCGTTTGCGGCGAAAAACTCCGCTTGCGAATGAACGCACCCTTATTTCTTTTTAAAGTCATCCGAAGGACAGTGAAAGGATCATCTAACCAAGCTTTAAAAATGCTTCCGTATGAGTCAACGTTATTGTACTTTGGTCTACATATCAGCTTTTTTATTTCAATGAGGGTGTCAGTTCTTATATCAAAACAACCCCTTGGTTTGAGTAGGACATATCTGCGAAATGCACTAAATCAACTCATTTGTCAGGATGCAAAATGTAATCAGACCCCGAAATGTCATAATCCGTGCTATGCGACAAACATACCATGTTATATTGTTGCCTTTTGTCAAATATGTCCCACGAGTGTCTCATATCTTCAATTTAATCTCTTGCTATGTGAGGAGACTGTCACCTAAATGATTAGAAAAATACGTTTATGTTACCGTAGAATATACTTTTTAAAGGGAGTATATTTTAAATATTATTTGAAATTTTATTTACTTATGTAGTCGATAATTTTCATTACAAAACAGAAAAATTGTAAGCATTTGTTTCAAAATGAACTCTTTCCCCCTTTCCAATAGATAAATGGTGATCTTTCAACCATTTTAGATGGTTGTATCACTTATCCTTGAACTTTTTACCATTTTCCATTGGATAATAATCCGTTTTGGGGAATACAACGTCGTAGCCTCATCAATTGGTATTGTGTTGCAATGACATCATTTGGTGAAGCGACATCCAGTCGACATTTCATAATTCGTCATCGTTGACATTTGTATTTTGACATACATTGCAAAATTTAAAACATACTCATGTGTTTATAAAGATAATATCTAAAATATATTTCTACATGTGTATCGGCTTACATTCCATTTACATTCAAAAATTATTGTCGGTCTTATTTAAATATTTTAAAATCATTTTTATCTAATGTTATTTTGGACCGGTAGTTATTGTTTTAAATCTTCTCTCTTATATATGTGTAATAATATAATCAGTTATTAATTTGAAATGATTTACGTCAATTTGTTACGATAGAAAACATCAAATTACAAAATGACATTGTGAGTATTTGCACTTAATTCTAAGCTTCTTTTTCGTGGTCGTCTCATTCCGTCAAATTTAGAGCAAGTGATCTTGAGATTACATTAGATTTAAGAAAAAACGTGCACTCAGGATGAACGTTTTTGGCTTAAAGAATAGAAAAAGAAATCAGGTTATTATGCGTCGATATCACTTTATGTCCATAATAAGAGGGAGAAATGGGAGAAGGAAAGTCATTTTTATTGCAATCTATTTTTGGAAGAATTTATCCTTGTTTTGTTGCAAAACCAATTTTGGATCTAGGTCTTTGGCTCATCGCTACAAATCTTGTTAGAAGAATCAAGGAAAGGCCTTTATTGTGTTTTTGATTTGTTTTACATTTTAGGTTTTAAGTTATATAGGTTTCCTCTAATTTTGTAATAAAAACAAGTTTTCAAGACATCACAAATCAATATATTATTTCTTCACTTTGCGTATATCTAATACAACCAGACACGGTATCTGTTGATGTCGCTATTATTTTGGTCAAGAATTGACTTTCTTCGCTTGAGTATTTATGGTTATTCATGTAAATCCCGGATCACAATCAATTAATGTTAACGTTTAGATATCTTTTTTTTTGTGCAAGAGTTTGCAAGACCAGTCACGAAAAATTCATGCTTTGCCCATAAGACAGCGTTTGCCGATTTTTTGTGCCTCCCTGGATAAAATTACGGGTTATTGACTCTCACTTGTTGACAAGATGATTCCTAATTTCGTGCGATTGGGCCATAGATGAGGCATGTAAAGACGGTGTTCTTTGGCATCATTTTAGCAATGGAAGGGCAATGGCATGCGCGTAAATGATTTTTGTATGTTGTATCTTGGCATGCAAATGGACAATTGAGTATTTAAGGATTTCGGACACGTTTGTCGTGATTGATACTCGGAGAACATATCAGTATATAAATCATTAATAAACTATCCATTCTCCGATTTACTTTATCATATACATATATACTACTGAAGAGCTCGTGATCAATGCAATTTTGTTTGAGCATGAGGCAGCTAGCTATTACAGTGAATGCTTACCCATGGTATAATTGCAAAAACAGAGTGAAAGTCTAGATCAGCAAAAGAAACAGGTACATTACAATAACTAAAATTCAATATCTAAACACCCCAAATTTTATTTCAACATTATTCAAAGTCAGTTTTGGTTACGCTCATCTACCTATCATAAAAACCACATCCATGGCAAAATCACTTCATTCGCTAGATCCCAATTCAATTTACTGACTGAAAACAACCTTCGAATGTTGTCACGAGATACTTTGAAGCCCTAATGATGGCGTAACAAATAAAGTTCCATCCCACTCTGTAAGACATGAAACGATGTGATAGATTGTAAAGGATGTTCTTGACGGTAGTTTAAACGCTTTTCGGAAATCATGTTTTATAGTTAAAGAATTTTAATGTAGTTTTATTAACATATTTTGATATGATATCATTCCTATAACCAAGTGTGATTTGATGTTACAAAACGTGTATATAGCCTATCCTGTTGCAGTTAAAAACGACGTCGTCTCGACGTTGCAAGGACACAACTCACCGACTTTAACTCATACTTTTGAAATATAAACAGTTTTACCTATTTGCATTTGGCCGTTGGCCCCAACCATACCCCAACCGCCCTACCACTCATCCAATTACGCCATTGAAAGTACACTCATATTCATGTTGTTGTTCCATAACATGGTTTTGATATGTATTTTCGTTTCTGAAATTTCAAAACCATAACGGTTACTTGACCACGTTAACTACGCACTAGAATTCTAAGTAGTTTTTGAAACATGTTGAATTTGTAAGGACTGTTAATATATTGTGTTAGAAGTTATTTTTCCTAAGTAAGATATAGCCATTAGAATATATGGATAAAATGAATCCTTTAAAATACGTCACACAACAGCTAATAGGGTGACGGAATGAATTCATATCGCAACTAAATCATGTATAACAGCATATAATCAGATTTCATTTTGTGATATATGTTCAATAAACTAAATTTTCAATGTTTATGAGATAAACAAAAACTATCATAACTTGCGCTTAGTTCAGAAACGTCTGTTCTAAATTGTTCCAATAAATACCATTAAGAGCCTGGGGTCCTTTGGAAAAACGGCAACCGTTGCAAAATGAAATGTAATATTCGTTTTTATGTTGTGAAAAGGGATAGCGCCTAGCTATTTCAAAACACATTCCCAGTAGAATGATAACCGCATGCTAAAAAGGTTTAATCAACTTTGCATTCATACCTTATTAATGAATCCCAATGCATTTTAGGTGTAAACCATATTTTGTTAACTGTATTTTACGACCGAGCGTAATCAAATATCTGAAGGCAGTAATAACTGTATTGTCTGGATAGTACAATAGATTAATAAACTGTATTCTATAAAATATAAACTATATAATATAGTTATGGTTTTTAGACACAAACTGTTCGTAAACAAGACAGCTCTTTCGAATGAAGGATTCCTTGTTTCAGTGTTGTACGATGATTTTAAATCGTAAAGAGTTTGGCATATGGTTGTATCGGAATCTCATATAACAAATCATACGTCATGACGTATCCGTTTTTTAACAGATTTGCTGTTTTTTTTTACAATATCGACCCGGAACCACCTGACGCATCTTAAAGCGAAATGACCAAACGTCCTGCTAAATAGCCTAGTTGTTTACCAACACTCGAATACTCATATTATAGGAATTTCAGAGGAAATGATGATATAGTATTGTAATTGACCCACTTATTATTTTTCCGAAATGATGTAAGTAGATAGGCGACACAAACAAATACAATACCAAGAGATATCACGACCTATACCCACTCGGCAAACAACCTCCTAAGAACGTCCTGACCACGTAGTTTTACGTCCCGACGTCCGCGACGCAAATAGGACGTCGCTAACATGTAAAAAATGAGACGTCCCATCATTGCCTTTGAATGACGTCTTAACGACGTACTTTAATGACGAGACGTATTAACACGTCCGCACAGCGTCGTTAACTAGACGTCGTGATGACGTGTTATTTAAGTTGTTCTAATGACGTTGTAAATATGACGTCCCATTTACGTCGCAATATGACGTCGTTATAACATTGTATTCTGGTCGTGACGTGATTCGACGTTATTAGGACCCCAGTTAAAGACCAGTTCACGGATTGAACTTACCGTTAAATAGCATTGCGAATACCCCTCGAAAAAATGAAAATTTTGATTTTCGACACTTTTTACTTCGAAATGTGTCATTTTCAAATTTGATTATGATGGTTCAGTTGAATATCTATCATTTTCGCCAAAAATGAATATATATGATATTTATATGAAATATATTTTAGATTTTTAAATGGAAATGCGTGAGCAATTTAAATAACGTCAGAAAATGACGTCCCTAAAACATTCATAAACGACGAAATTCGGACGACTTTAGGCCGTCGCATTAAGGTCTAATTGAACGTCTTTCATTGCACGTCCTTTGGGAGTCAGATATTGAAGCGACGTCTTAAAATGACGTCCGCCAAAATTACACCTCAGCTCAATATAGAACCAAAAAAGGACGTGCTCAAATTACGTCTAAAAGACGTGAATATGACGAACCTTTGCCGAGTGGGATATTTTGATTATGTTTTGATTATCTCTTCTATTTTTGTTAATCATAGTGAGTCGCTAATGGGAAAAATCTGAAGGTCTCATACCATTGCAAGGGTCCAACTATACGATTCATGGTTATCTGTGTCAGTATATGAGCAAATTACTAGCTGATTGTAAACCAAGATGCATGTTCTCTAATTAAATGCACATAGCTTGTTTGATTTATATATTTTTAATGTAATTGAAACCCTTATATGCTGGTCTATCATTGAGAACGAAAGTGATGTGAGGTATTCTCGTTATTGTTTGTTATGTTCAAAATTTAGTTAGCCTTTAACGTTTAGCTTTTATGTGTTCATGCGTTTTGTGTTCATGCGGTTGACATTTATCGATTATTTTCAAAACTTATATAGAATCATATATTTATTGAAATTTAAGAATATTTTGTTAAATGTATACAAATGTGTCCTTATAATAAGGATTTTTGGAAATAAGTAAAAAAATGTGATCAAATGAGTTTACTTTTCCACGCTATTATATATGAGCTGTTCCTCTCCCATCTGTAGCAGAAGAGCAACACGTTAAGTAGAATATCCCCAATTAATGAAATTGATCATACAGTGAAACTGATCATTAGACCTTGCAATATATATCAATATGAGATACGACTTTCATTTTCTAGTTTCGTTTTCAGTTAACTAATATAGAATCACGACTTTCAAAGGTTTGATTACTGAACTTTAATTCTATTGGGTTAAAACTGAGCACATTAGAAGAAAATATGAACTTTTCTAATTAATGGTTTTAACACGGAAGTGAATGGTTTAGCTTTTAAGAAAATAAAAAAAAGGATATTTTCTGTGATCTTTTTTATGGAGGTGGCGGGGGCTTGAATGGTCATTGAAACGTTTAAACCCTCAAAGACGCGAAGAGCATATAACTTTTTTGTAATGAAAGAAAATAAAGATATTTTCTGTGACCTTTTTTATGGAGGTGGCGGGGGCTAAAAATGGTCGTTTAAACCCTCAAAGCCACGAAGAGCATATAACTTATTTTTGATAGTTTTCGAAGTCCATAATTTGCATCCGGTTATATTCATGTCCTGCAGTGTATAAATATCGAGGTAAACAATATATAGTCTATATGTTTAAGTTTCTAATTAATCTAGTCTCATGTTGGACGAGCCAGCAAAATTATTGTATTGTTTTGTTCCGGTTTTACTACAATTATAGCGATGATACTATGTTACTACAATGTATTTTCAAGTTTTATTTGCAACGTTTCTATGTCCTATGTATTTTGTAAATCAAGTGGGTTTATTATGGATATGTTGTAAGCGTTTTTGTAGGTTTATCAGTTTAAATGGTGAAAAACACTATAAAATGACTTTTGAGACCAGGGTTTCATAAAAATGGATATTAATATAGAACCCTCATTTCCCATTCTTCCGACCCAGTAAGACATGGATAACCAAATGTCGTGATTTGCTATTGTTATTATTTGTTCAGCTTTGCTGGATGTTGCTATCGTTTGAACCAAAAGTGGCGTTGGCCATGGAGATGATCCCTTACTTGGATTCTACCGTGCAGTTTCGGTTTGTTCCTTTATTGTATTTTTAAATGACCAATGGCATTTCGTATTTCAGTCATGTGACGCATCTGCTTAGAAAATTGTTTTTTGTTTAATTCATAAAAGCACAAGGGAGTATGCCAAAAGCTGTATTTCCTTCTCATTATTATAGATTTTGAAAAAAGGTATGAAAAAACATCGTTTTGCAATACGGACCCACTTTCATCTTCGGTCACATTCCTCAGTATCCCTGTTGCAAACAAAACGTTAAAGGGCCGCATGCACACCACTGCTGTCATGCATATTTGAAACTAAAACCTAGAACACTTATATAATGTGAAGAACCGGAATAAATCACCGCGCACAACGAAATGTTCGTTTTAAACTGAATGAAGGATTGTATTTTAAGATAATATCAGGTTATTTCATTTATTTACTACGTATTTTTATGCTTTTGATAAATGGGCTTCATATGCGTGCAAATTGACTTATGACTTCAGTGTGACTCCATCCCTTAGGAAGCCTTGGCTACTACGTATTTAAGGGTCTACAGTCTTTCTTTCGCTCTATACCGGACCTTACCGGTAGCTCCATCCCTTAAGAAACCTTGGCTTCTATGTATTTAAGGGTCTACAGTCTTTCTTTTGCTCTATACTGGACCTTACCGGTGTAAAGGTTTCAAGCTACCCCCAGTTTCAAGCTACCCCCCGGTAATCTGAAACCGGTTTGAGGCTACCTCCCCGGTAATTTGAAACCGGTTTGAAGGTACCCCCATCGGTTTGAAACTACCCCCTCCTCAAATGTTTATTTTCATTATTTTTTTAAGGTTTTTTAAATCTAACTCATATTGTTAGGTTATTTTGTATCGTATTCGTTTGCTTTAATCTCCTAAACCCAAAAGGGGTTGTGCGCGTCGCATGAACAAAGGATTGTAACTGAATGATACTGATCCCAACTTATCCAATGAGCATGTTTGCTTGTTCCATTTTCACATTTAACATATGCTTGGATGTACTTAATAATTGGTTTGCCATAGTTTAATTAGGAATTTTTTGAATTCTAGGAAACGACATAAATAAAACGTTTTCAACATATATATTTCAAACATATATTTTCTATTCTCAATTAACACATGTATCTTAACGTTTTGCCTCATATGCATAAACATTTTTCGATGTCGCCAACTCGAATCATTTATTTCATTATTCTTTAATCACACAATCCAAGTATGGTCTATTTGTGAACACGGAACAAGCACACAATCCTCGGAGAATACGGGATCAGTGTCATACCTTAACGGCCCTTCTGTTTATACAACGCGCAAAACCCCCTTTTTAGGCTTAAAGGATTAGTGTGACACTATTTGGTGGCATATGGCATTGTTATATCGATTGATAAACTATTCGATTAGAAATAAATAAAAATTACAAAAATAGGAGAGGGGTAGTTTCAAACTGGTGGGGGTAGCTTCAAACCGGTTTCAAATTACTGGGGAGGTAGCCTCAAACCGGTATCAGATTACCGGGAGGTAGCTTGAAACCGGTTTGAGATTACCGGGGAGGTAACAATTAGGGGGGTAGCTTGAAACCGTTACACCGGTAGCTTTATAGACAAAATTTCCATAAACCATACTGTTGGCATGCATACATATCTAGCTTCTCTCTCACTCAAGGTCTGAGGTCAAGCAAGCGGTAACAGTGAGAAATTTTGGTTTTGTAACAGCTTTCCATGCGCACCTGGATGAGTCATAGGGCATTTTAATACTGCGTTCTATAATCCGATGTTTCAATTTGAATCATCTTTCTTGTTTTATTTTCATTTCAGGGATGTATTCTTACATATATGTAAACGTTACCATTTTCTGCATCCGGTTCAGCACTAGAAAATGTTTTTTTTTTAGTTGGAAGTTATATATATGGTTCATCGTTGTATAGTATGATGGTATACACACGCGACATCAGGCTCGGCGCTCGATAAATGTCTCGAATATCGCGAAATTTCTCGAAAGCCAAACCGTAACGGCGCTTCAACTTTTAGTAGGAACTTATATAGATGGTTCATCGTTGCATAGTGTGATTGTATAAACACCCGTCATCTGGTTCGGCACTCGATAAATGTCTCGAATATCCCGACATTTCTCGAAAGCCAAACCGTAACGGGGCTTCAACTTTTTTTTGAGTCGGAACTTCTATAGATGGTTCACCGTTGTATATTATGGTGGTATACACAATAATTGTTCAGCTTTGCTGGACGTTATTACCGGTTGAGCAAACATTTTTTTTTTTTTTTTTTTTTTTATTTTTTTTTAAATATTTG
>LQRL01161781.1:5863-19686 GCA_001703475.1 Hydroides elegans
GGCTGCTATGGGTAAACCAGAATCAAGTACATGGGCTTGACACACAAAACCAAACGACCCTCTTCCGATGACATCCTCGACATTGATGCGATAGCCGCCTACATCTATCTCACTGGAACCTAGTTCTGGTTTTAATGATTGTTGTCTATTTGTCTGTGATTGACCAGTGTCCTTAGAAGTGTCTGATTCATCATTGTTCATGTGTGAAACGTTACGTTGCACAGATGGGTTGCTTCCCATTTCGTTGTTCTATTAGATTGGCTTTATCCTTATTATAATTTCTATTTGATTTCAGTATGAGTATTTGAAGCAGATACTTTGTGTTTCTTATGTATATAACTTAAGCACTGGTGTCATAATATCATATCATACGCGCTCACATAATTAATATCAGTGTACAATGACAAGGTTATTATTGTATCTATATATTTCATGGATCGGCTTACTTATATATCAATGAAGACAAACTATTCAATTGACTAATAATCACAGATCAAACTACCATTTAGACAATTAAACTACTTACTCGATACATATTCAATCACTCCTAAAATCCCTATTACACGTTCTCTCTGATCTGATATGTCTTATACTGGAATTATGTGAGGGTCTATTCTTATTTGCAATAAAGGATTATTGACGCAGAAAACTGTGGCCTAATCGGGATTTATGGTTTGTCAACTACGTTGTTTTGCGCATTCAAAAGATCAATTATTGGATCATATATATAATATGCAGTATATGTGTATTCTATTCAATCTATTTCGCTTATTATATGAAACAAATCATTTGATAAGCATTTGTATTTGAACGTAAGCTATGCTTCTACACATTGAATAACACTTTACATAAAATAAAACAGTGCCATAAATGCCATTACCTTTTGCAAAAAGGGTTCGTTCACTTAAACATAAACAATATATTCTGACTTGAAATAGGCCTTACACTTAGTTGATATAATTTAAGTCAAAATTATTAATGAGAAGTTCAAATCATTAATTATATACATTTTCATCATATATATGTTGAAAATTGTCGGTTTTGGAGGGCAATATCACCCGGTCCATACCATCTGTGATATGGACCGGGCTTATAGTTATATAATATTTTGTTTTAAAAAATCGAAATGGGAAATTGCAAGGTGTCTTGCACTGGACTCGGACCCGGGTTGACCCCCTTACCCCAACGATCTAACCACTTTAGCAAACGTACTAATTGAAAACTGCGCGCCTTCAGTTACTTTATGTATGAATGCATTAGAGCTTTGTGACCAGCGACTTAGGTGAATGCCCTTGTCGATTCACCACGTCAACTATGTGCAATGAATGTGCAATACATTTAGTCTACTTTTTGTTGATATGGAATGAGCATGTGTGTTTTAATGATGTTTGTGTATTTTAACATATAAATAAATGAACACAACGTTATAATGAGTTTAAAGGCATGTGCGTAGCCTGGAATATTGACATTGTTAAGATACAGATATGAAATTGATATTTCAACTAAACGGAATTTAATTTGAGGCTTTGTTATCAGATTTGAGTAACAAAATGATGAGGTGAATGATTAAGTTATCATTCATTGATGATGAACGAATAAGATGAACGAAATGCAAAGTTCAAATAGTACGGAGAAATAAACGAGGCAAAAAAATGTGAAAATATAACTTCAAAAGGAGCAAAGAAATCAATGTGTATTAAATATATTACGAACAAACAACCCTTTTAAATTGCTTAAAGTGACTTTGAACAAACGCAGTAATCTACATACACAGACAGGTCAGTTTTGAGATCACACTACAAAAAGATAGATATGTTTTTTTTTTCAAAAATATCCATTTAACGCCACGTTTCATAAACGTAGCGCAAATGTTGCGCAAATATAGGTAACGCTTCAAATAAAAAAAACTGTTGCCTCGACATAGGGAAAAGTAGGGAAAAGGACTCTTTGGGTATTATTTCCATTAAATATTTAATGTATGAGGCACACCTCTAGGATAATGTAAAGTCAAACCAGTTGAATTATGTTGGCAGATGTATCAATAATGTATCGCATCGATGCATGGATTCCATTAGTATGTACATTTTGTTTATATTTGTTATAGGTTTAACTATGTTTGTTAATGTCCCGTATTAAAACAATCTCATTTCAATACAGTAAGGACAAAATGCGATTCAAGTATTTGATATATATAGCATCAAGTATATGATACCAACTTTGGATATTTTTTTCATTATATATGATGTTTTTTCATAATATAAGGTGTAATGGCTAACACAATCTAAATTACTTTGCCATTTACATTCCTTGTTCATTATGTAGATACTAAAACACCAATACAGTTACAATATGTAAGTTTAAGGTTATTATAGAAGCTAGCTAAACCGATATTCTTCTCTAGATGCTCGCATCGGTGCATCAAGTAAATACCCCAAAAACCACGTTCAAAAAGCACAAATATATCAATAGCATAACACCAAACTACGATGTGTATTTTGTGTACGTGTTACTAAAATATAAGATGTTACTATTAGATTTAACCTCTTCACAATAGTTATGTATCTATATGATTAATTTTCATATATAGTTTATCATTGTCATCTTATTGATGCAGAAGAATAAAATGAAAACAGTGTATCAGTAAATCACGGTTATAATGAAAAACTCAAAGTGATATGAAATGAGCATTCCCGTGACGATACATAAAATTGGTTCGTCAAGATCTTTTATTTTTTTATATTCAACCGGTTCTATATGAATCTCAGCATTTATTTGAAGGCGCGCAGTATCGAAAATTCAAGCAAAATATATGCAATGTTATCTGTATTAGAAAAATATAAATACATGAATTTAAAGAAAGATTCGTCTTCTTATATATAAACAAACTAGGAATATAACTTAGGTGCTATCCCGGTTACAATACTTAGAAACGTTTTGTTAATGTAAAATGACCATATTTTAATGTAGAATCAGTAGAAAAACAAGTATCATTTCGAAAATAAGTCATATAATGCTAGATCTAGATAAATAAAAGTGTTTTGTCTTTGATAATTATAACAGTAGTCAAATAGAACTTTACCGACTTTATGATTATATCTTCTGAGCCATTCATATCGTTATGTTTAAGTACTTGTGTGGTTTTTGATACGAACTAAAACGCCATCGTCTCAAATGAATGCTCAATAAACACGTGTTCTGAATACTTGAAACATTTCGATGGGAAAAATGTTAAGGATTATATGATTTTAATTATACCAGCTGATCAATATAATATTAGTGGAATTACACCCTAAGTACCCATATACATTGGTTCTTATTGCCCCATGCTAGCCGAATACGAGTGAAGGTTATTCAAACTTGGCTGACATAATTATTTTAAATCCAATTAATATTAACTCCAATTAATGTTTCTGGTAGTAGTTGTAGGTATAATACATTTAAGGAACAGTTCTTAGATATCGCGTTTGACACCATTAATATATATTTGGATGAAATAAAATATTTTAATTTATGAATTGGGTCGGATTTAAATAAAAAGTTGTTCGTCAAATTTATTTGATAGAGTGGTCACCAATTTAATCCGAAATGAACAATTAATTCAATCATTTATATTTCAATCAAAAAAAATCTCTGTTGGTTTGGTCGTTTATAGTAGTTGAATTAATATTTTCAATATATCATGTTGTTTCTTTTTTCTTTAAAAATAACAATATTTATTGTGTTATTTCATTTACAAAGACCCTTCCCCTCAAATATTATAAAGCAAATGCACATACACTGACGTCGTATTTTTCACAGTGGACATGACAATGATGTTAAATGACCGAGGGCGTTGTGGTCGCCATATTGTTTAACCATTTTAAAATAATGGAAATTATAGGGGAAAGCTTTTTTGAATATTTGTTATATATATTTCATAATTTGCCATAGTATGGATACAATACACACCTACATCTTAGTTCCTTTTTAAAAATTTTGCCTTAAATTTAAAATGCTAACTTACACGTGTAAAGTTATTAAGGGTGCAACAAGTAAGCCGCTTTCAAAATATACTTTATTCGATGAAAGTATATGGACCAAAATAATTGTGGGTTTTGTGTCTTTTTTACTTTGTGCTTTGTTTTGAGTTATGAAAGAATAAAAATCCATGATTCTTTGAAATAAATGTTATGAATTATTGAATGACAACTTTTTTGGTATTCAGAATAAGTTATTTAATCACCGAGTAGGGTGATAATATCTATGGGTGAAAAAGAACTACGCGGTGAGTACTTGGTTGAAATGTGTACGTATCTTTATTGTTATATGCATGCATAGTTTATTTCTTGGAAACATTAGAACTGTTTTTTTGTTATAGTAAGTCATTTTTCCAAAAATGCTAAATATATATAGAAGGGACTCTTTATATTTATAAATGATAGATATGATATACCATTGATGAAAGCACAATAAATGCAAACAAAATAGAGTCAATAAATAAAAGAAATTGTTTATCGTGGATCTTTATTTGCAACAAACTGTACATGATAAAGCACTGCAAAGAGAAATGATTTTGGATATACATAGATAATATTCTTGTTTAACTGACATTTACAATATGAAATATAAATTTAATATATTCATATAAATTGACCGCTCTAAACCCCATGTTCTATTCATATAAATACAATAATAGCTAAATTCATTTTTCAAGCGGTACAATTATTACATATTTTCGTTTTATTAGATATATTTGAATATATTCTCAAAGAATTGTAGACACGCGTGTCATATTTATTTTTATGAAATATCAAAACTGTTTTTATTATATTAAAAAATGTATTTTGTTGCTCAATCCCTATGTATGCTAAAGAATGGAAAATAAACGTCATTATCAAGCCCGACAATTACAAAAAATAATAATTGAGTAAGAATAACATATGCTTATAAAGGCACATATCAAATAAAGCTCCGAGTCGCGATAAGCAGAATATTCTCAAGATATCAACAGTTTTTGCAATATTTACATATACGATTTTAAGCTGTACATTTTTAAAAGGATTTTACTACACCACTATAAAATCTTAATGCTTCATTATCGCTTTTTCAAAAATCAATCATTTTGTTTCTTTTCCCACCAAAACGATTAACATTTTTCTAACCTAAGGCATCTCATACATTTGCATTGCTGTGGCAACGCGCTTTATTAATTTAATACGTTCTACAGAATTCAGTTTTGGCAAACATATAAATCCATTTTTTTTAAATAACTACTTTTTTGTCATATTGGATATGTCGATATACTATTGTGTTTTTCTTATATGGCCACAAAGCTTTTAGTGGTATTATTTCCAAACTGCAAGAGCGCATAAAGGCCCAAAATGATATATTAGCCGCCTTTGAGAAGAGACTGAAGGCGCTTTCTAAGGACAATGGCGACCTCCTTGGCTATCAGCAGACACTGCGTGGCCACAACCAGGGTATGTTTACAGTTTTGATGATCTGGGGTTGGGAGGGGAGGTAGGTTTAAGGTTTTGTTAATACACCTGTAGCTCTTTTGGATTTAAAGGTATGTATTTTAGATATCAAAACTATTATCAACCGTGTTTGGTTGTAATTATGGACTATCCTGACCAGGTATCAGGGTATTAATTTGAGCGCATCATATTGTATGCGAACAAGCTTAAATGTATCTTTCCCTAATAGCTGATGCAAAGAAATTCCAGAAAAAGACCAAGGACACCTTGATTGAGAACATGCACTCCCTGAAGAAGCAAATGGCCGAAGATCAAATGGCAAGGGATCAGATGGCGAGAGATCTAAAACAGCTCGATGATAACTTGAGCGCCCTCGCTTACAGAAATATGGAACTGGATGGGATGGGTAATGGGTTCGAACACATGACAAAATTGAAAAATGACTAAATTATAAATTAGCCATTTTAATTTAAGTCAAATTCGAATATAGTGCAATGATATTAAGGAAATGACACTGTGTACTTAACCTGAGCAGAGTACTATGCGAAACTTAAAAAAACATGGCACATAATTAAACTAAACAAAAAGCACGAACTTTGTTTATATATTCAATTGTTGTTGGCCGTGAAACTGTATTTGGCTGAAATCCGATTCAAAATTCAATTGAACCACACAATTAATGATTTTCGTTTTCTTAAATCCAGAACATAGGCCTGCGTTCCGCCAAACAGTCCTTGCAAAACGGGAATGATGCCGACCGCGCACGCACACATTAATGGCCTTGAGTGCAAATTGAAGGACGTGCAAGACCAGTTGATGGACCATAACAAGGATTTTGTGAATGTGCGTAACGCCCAGGCATCACTGAGGAATGAGATTGATACTTATAGGATACTGCTCGAACAGGAAGGACAGAGGCAAGCGTTACTTTTATGTTCATTTTATTGTAGAACAAAGAATGCTTAGTCTCAGAAACAGAGATAGAACGAGAAAGCGAGAGAGAGAAAGAGAGTGAGAAAGAGAAAAAGAGAGAAAGAGAGAATGAGAGTCGAAGAGAGATAGAGATAGTGTGTGAGAAAGAGCGAACATATAAAAAGCCCAACCCTTTAACATGTTCATAAACAGGGGAAACAGAGATAGTAATTCATTCATTCATCCAGAGATAATACATTTGATAATAACATGATTTTTTTTGGATTTAAAAATGTAATTTTAACGTTATTAATGTTAATGTAAATTTATTTGATAACTATAGAACACTAGAAAAGTTGGTAACACACATATAATCCATACATTTTGTGTGCATTATGTAACAGTGACACTATTTTTTTTACCATTTACCGAAACAAATGATTTAGAAAAATGAAATCAAACATATGTTGCATCATTTCTAATTGTAGACTGAATAGCAGACAGGGAAGCCGACATGGAACCCCTTCCTATGGCAAAACACAGACCAATGGTCTACCAACGCTCTCAGGCCAAAACACACCAAAGATATAATATATAACTTTGTCTACATCATTGATTAGATAAGGTTTTGGATATATTTCATAAATATAAACATGCTTGAAATAACATAGATCACTTAACGCACTTGTTTCCCCTTTCTTGTGATAACAATCTTTGAAGTGATGACACTCAAACCTATGGGCATTGCTACATAAAAATTACTTCAAAATCATATCAAATTATTGATTCTTTTCTTTCAACAGAGTGCCGGACGCATAAATCATAGCTATCAGCCTAATCGCAACGCCTATCGTGTCGCTTACACACCCAAAGGACGCCGCTTCTAACTACTGTTCATTCGCAAACTACGAGGTACTAGAGCAGGACTGATATTGGTTTAAAATCAAAATAAACTGCTGTCTGCCGAAACAATGAGACAAAGATAAATTATCGACAAGAGCCTGGAAATGTTCATGATGTCTTTATTAATGAAGATTTGTGTTATTTGTATTGTAGATTGATATCGAAGATATCGTTTTTACTGAATTGGAATAACCATATTTAATTACAACATCCTATACATCCTTTTCAATGAACGTCATGCAACTACTGTCAATCAAGTCTGAAAATGTGATATATGAAATATATTCATTTGTTCAAATAATCTGTTTACTTTTTTATACAATTGTGGTATGACTGTTTTTAAAAACGAATAAACCTTTTAGTCCAATCATGTTGCTGTATTTCTGAGAAACCTTGAATTAACAGCGTGACAGTGTTGAGAAAGCGTTTATTTGTCTACCAGCAATAATTAATATTTGTTTTAAGTTATCAATCAGTAAAAGGAATTAGCAATAATACAACAAATATTTTAAGTAGCGATTTGACTAACTGGAGATGAAATGAATATTTATATGTTCCAAATATCAGACACTACATAAAACATAAGTTTGGCCGATATATATGTCAAAAGTAACAATTTTGAGCATGCATATCACACAATTACACGTAATAATAATAACTTATGAACAATTGTATAATTAATTGCTTAAAAGTTTTAAACTATAAATCAAATAGGACATCACACACGTGAAATAAAGTCATGGTAATTTCATTGAATTAATAATTCAATGCAAATATATTGCTGAATAAAATACATCGAATGCCAGGTAACGACATTCATCCGTGATTATTATGTCCATGCTTCTCATTGTTATCGAAATGATCACGGGACATAATGCGCACACACGCGATTCATAACCATGGATGTGCATTTTAAGATGGATTTATAGTTTGTAGTGACATCATCAGTAAACGAGCATGACGTTGTAACTAAATATTTATGCGACTCAAAGTGATGAATGCCAAATTAGAAGCAAACTAACTGTCGTCCCTAATAACATGTATTCACACCAGGAAATCTAAGCTTAAATATCAATTCCTGACACTTAAAAAAGACAGTTTTTGAAATAGTGGATCATGAACGCTCCTGATAAAGACAATTACCAAAAGGTACCGAAAGTGTAGTCCTTCAAACGCCCTCATTGCAATAATATCAATTATGATGTTCGATAGGTAACTGTATACCAATGTAGGTTACAATTTACAAATTAAGATCGCAAAATAATAGAATAGAGTGATAGTTATTACAATAACAATATTATAAATATAGGCGCAATATGGTTACTGAAACTTTGCTAGTTTTCTATCATCAAATGTGCTAACGTACAATGTTCCGTTCCACCAAACTGCTTCACAAGGTTCCTGCACCTCATCATTGAGCTTAACCTGTCGCCAATGTCCTTCTGCTGTCAGTATCAACATTCGATTGTTCATGAAATCAGCCATCAGCACTTCACCGTCATCGCCCATCTGACATATCAATGGTCCGTTCAATTCACTCTTTTTGTTACTATGCTCAGAAGCCGCATCGGATGATGCGATGATTGTGATGCGGGGACCGTGTGTTTCATTTAACGTATCATGTGGGTCAAGGACGTAGATTTGGTTGCTTTTTAAACAGCTTAGCTTGATTCCTGTTGAATTTACACTAATGCTATGATAATATTTATCATAATCATAATCATCATCATCATCATCATCATCATGTTCGGTGCCACAGCATGGTGTGGTAATGGTGCGCAGTCGTTCCCATGTGCGGCAGTCGTATACGTGTATTGATGGTGTATACAGATTGGCGGCATAGAGCTGGCCATCATGTACTGCCAAGTAACCGTAGTCCTCTTTTGCGATAGACCTAATAAATTCACCTGAAACCGAAATTGGATAAACCTTGTCGTACCACATGCTATGTGTTATGAATTATTGTGACATACTGTTTTTAACATTAAACGATGAAATGATGACGTTGGTGAACGTTGTTAATTGTTTTTGGAATCTGTATATGCAGACCATTTGGAATTTTGAATAACACACAATTAAAGCCGCTCACCTAGGTTAATACACCCAATTTAATCGTTAAATGTCGAGGACACACAATGTCGAACACACAATTAAAACCGCTCACCTAGGTTAATACACCCAATTTAATTGTTAAATGTCGAGGACAAGACGCATACTTTATGACGGATCCAATATCATTTTGAAATAATGTGTCGTTATGTTTATATAGATAAGTTTGGTTTATGTTTTTATTTAATTTCATATAGTATAAACAAGGGTAAATTTAAGGGCAAAGTATCATAGCTTTCATAGTTCTAAATGCAATATAATGTAGTTGGAAATGAAATAAACCATAATAATTCATGTATTCTTGAATCCTAAATTCTCAATAAAAAATGTTGCAGAATAAATAGCTTATTTATTTGTATGATTTGCTATTTCATCAAAAATTATTTAGCTAGCATTTCTAGATGAAATGAATTATCTATGTATTGGGGTTTTTAGCTCCCAGAAAACCAGTAATATATCGATATAAGAACATTCAAAATCGAACTGTAATGCGCAGTTTATTACTTAGCGACTTATAGTTATTATACATTATTTTTTTCAAATAGTTTTTGATCAAACTTTCATGTCCCGTTTTTTTTTTATTTTCAACGGAACCTATAGATCATTTATTATAGGTAAATTGTTGGGGTTGTGTTGAATTTGCATATATTTTGACCCAAACCAGTCGGGGAAATAGCACATAAAAGATGACAATAGATCTAACCAAAAACAATTACCAGGGCACTGTTTAAAGTATGATCATTCATTAAATATTTTTTGAACCATTTAACATTATGACATTTGACTATATCGCTTACATAAAACAATTACCAGGGCACTAGTTAAAGTCTGATAATTCATTAAATAATTTTCCTGAACCATTTAGCAATATGACATTTGACTATATCGCTACATGATAATGAACATAAATGTATGAAATGACGCTTGTGATAAACAAAAAACTAGTGTGCCCATGTCCTACTTAATATAAATCAAAAGGAAATGTATGCATATCTTAATTAAGATTTCACTCAGGTTCTAAAAGAATAATTCTTTATGGTTTATCTCTCTATGATCTTTTTATTTTAACTAGAAAATCATTTCGAAATAACAACGCCTCTTACTGAAAAAATCCCATTTCTTGGAATACAATGTTTGACATGTATAAACAGTACCTCAATCCCTTTAGATTTTGTCGATCTGTTTGTATAATGTAAATATAAACTGCTCCATAATAAATTAAGAGCTCTATCATTTATCTGGTGTTTGATTTTGTTTTTATTATTGTGCGCATAATATGATTTGTTAAATGACAAATCATCTGACATTAAATGACATTATAGAAAAATAGAATATTTATGCATTTTCGCGCAATACTCTTTTATGTAAAGAATAGTTCGATATCAACAAACATTAAACAGATTTTTCAGATTTTTTAAAATTTATTCAAATTAAATTATTCGATAATAATAAATGTTGATTGATGTTACTCGCATAGTTGATATCACTCTGGTTATATCATTAAATATACTACATGTATTTGAAACGATATCGTAAACATAAAATGCATACATTATATCGCATATATTATATGCGATCATGTTTCGATTTGACTTCTCAGTTTGCTAAATTGACATAAAATGATGTAATTAAACATGGATGTATTGCACTGCTTCAAACAATACTTTCCTAAACACAATAAGTTTTTTATTCCTAGAGTAGAGTGACATACGGGACGACATAATGTGTAAAACGGACGGCACCCAGGCCCTTTTGATGCTGATTTAAAGCAAGTCTCCAGTCAATGTTTTAAAAAAAATGCTTCAAAACCTACATACCTCAAACAATCAAGTTATATCCGTTGATAGTGGTAATAAAGTATGTAATCCAAAACAAAAGAACAACAACTTCATTCCTTATTACTTTTTAACATAATACATGCCATGTTCATCACTTTTAAACAAATATTTACGCTAACGTTTACGCTAACGTGTGTTTATTTACAAGTTCAATTGTTCTTATGCATTTACGTGCTTACGTCACAGTATTTCTACGCAAAACATTGCGTCACAATAGGGCCCGTATTTATGACGCTTACGTTTTTTAATAAATCATTTTTTAATGTGCGATAATTGTGTTTATATGCATTTTGAAGGTAGTTTAGAATATAGTTGGTGAATGATTTTAAATTTATAACGAATATATTTCATGTTCAGACAAAAAACGGACATAAAACAAATAAAAATATATAAATATATTTCATTTATTAGTAATTATCGTTTTATTAATACTGAAGAGTCCCAACCAAATTACTGGAACAATTTTATCTTTGGCCCTTTCGGGGATTTTAAATTAATTAACTATTTTAAAAAATTTGACATTTAAATTAAATTATCTAGGAATAAAAACAATACTACAATTCGTGACAAGTGAAATCTGTCATTTCTCCTCGGGAAAGCAAAAACATAGTTTCACTCGAGCTTCGCTCTCGTGAAACTATGTTTTTGCTTTCCCTCGGAGAAATGGCAGATTTCACTCGCCACTCATGAGGTATTGTCATTACATTACTTTTGGGTCTTGAACTATCATACAATTTTACAGTATACTAGAAATAAAATGTGCATAGTTTTCATTTGATTAGCAAATCGATTATGTTTAATTTTCTGCATTTTAATTGCATAATACCAAAACCGTCATGATTTAACAATTCTGACCACAGTCATTGCATCAGAAGATCGTCGTATGTAGATGTCAAACAAAACATCTTTTGAAGGCATTTTTCAATTTGCAATTGAACATTTTACATTATTTAATATTGATTTAAAATTTTGGATAGATAAAAGATAATGTCATTGAAACATAACCAAACAATGCCCATACAAAAGGACAAAGCAGAATAGTCTAGTATAATGCATGTATAGAAAAAAGAAAGGAATATATACAACATATGTACAAACCTGACTTAGACGATATGTATAGATGATGACATCCGGCAACCACCACAGTATCATCGGAAAGCAGCACCACACTGTTCGCCCATGGTTTATCGCCATGTCCCTTCATAGTGCGCACATGCTTAAGTTGATTGTCATACACTGCAATACCATCCGATTGACAGCTCCAACGTTCACTGCCAATCAACTTAAGTGAATTTGGGTCATCTGAGAGCTCTAAATCCTTTGTATGTTTCAATTCATGACTAAGCATTGCATCGAACGAAACTTTGTCATTTATTTGTTCTGAAATAAATCAATTAAGCATTGCATATACTTTTAAGCATAAACTAGCACACTTTTGAAACCGATACTCCATGAAAAGTATATGAATGTATATAGTTTAATGTGTTCCGATTAAGTTCCGATTATTTGGGATTATTTATTATTATTAAAGTAAGAATTTATTATAATTATTCCAAAATGATCAACATGTCATATGTCAGAGAATTGTTAGTGACCAAAACATTAAATTATCAAAGGGAACAAAGTAACACCAAGCATATGCATGTCGAATAATCAACACAAACAAATTAGTGAAATATACGATTAATGTGTACTTGAAATGTATTTAAATGGTTCAATAGATAAAAAAACTTCCCTTCACATTCATACGATTTATATTTTATAACAATTTAACGATACCTTCAAGAAATTTGAGTTTTATTTCCACTTTATCTATTTTCCGTCTGTTATTGCTGTCAAGCGTAGCCATTTCTGATATTAGCGACTTGAGTTCAGAAATGACTTTGTCGTCCTTGGCATCTTTGTTGACCAAGGTTGGCAATGCTTGTCCTTTTTGAAAACATTCTGCCATTTCACGACCAAATATTTCCTGTTTAGATTTTTTCTTTGATTCTACTGAAACATATAACGAACTTATGTTTTCAATATTAAACTATTTTAAAAGTATATATTTCAAAACATTATTTAGAACTATGTTCGCAATTTAGATGTTGCATATTTATTTAAAACGTCAACCTGTCACATTGTATGTATATAAAGATTAACTAAATACAATAAACTTAAACATTCTTACGACTGATTGGAAATGTTGACTTGTTTGTTGGTCCGTAATTATACACGGCTGCAAAAATCAACCCGAGACTGAATATGTCAACAGATGCAGTGTATTCAAGATTGTCTTGCTGTAAGAAGAACTCTGGCGCCCAAAATGCTGGAGTACCAGCTGTTGATCTATTGATCTGAGTCGAAAACGTTGGCTGGCTTAAGGTGTAGTCGTATATTTTGGCATATCCAAAGTCACCTAGTTTTACAATTGGTCTATCATCGATTGATTTCATCAAAATGTTTTCCGGCTTGATATCCCTGTGAATGATGTCATGGCTGTGTAGATACGAAACAGCATACGCAGTCTCATTCATTAATCGAAGTTTCTCCGAAAACGGCATTTGTGGATTTTGCTCAAGATGGTGATTCAAATCACCCAAATCGCAGAATTCCATGAAAA
>LQRL01161786.1:0-10060 GCA_001703475.1 Hydroides elegans
GGTCGGTCAAAAGGGGAGGTGCACATCTTCAATATATATATAATCGATTCCAAAAGGTTTCAGGTCGATCAATTGAAAACCCTAGGACGAGTTCATTACATAATACATAGCATACATCTGTAAAATGCTGTGGGTGAGGCTATGTTCTAAGACCCCCCGGGGCGGAACCGGAAGAGCCAGGTCGGTCAAAAGGGGAGGTGCACATCTTCAATATATATATAATCGATTCCAAAAGGTTTCAGGTCGATCGGTTGAAAACCCTAGGACAAGTTCATTACACAAAACCCGTGCGTACGACGGATGGACGGACGGACGGATGGACAGACGGACTGATGGACGGACGGACGGACGGACGGATGGACGGACGGATGGACGGACGGACGGACAACCACCCAAACTCAGACCTTTCACCTATACCAAAACTCGTTTTGATACCCATAGATGTCATTTCTGTTTTAAAAAATTGCACGCACGGACAGGGTAAAACCTATATGGCCCTCTGACTATCGTCAGGCGGGCCATAATGACATCCATTTACAGTGGTACAAATATATTGCTTATCATATAATCTTTCAATGGAGTTTTGAAAAAGGTGATTGTTGAAACAAACAATCTTGTCTTTATAAACGGAAACAGGACAATTCCCCCTGCGCAATTCCCCCTAAAATATTTTTAAGTTGTTCGAAAAACTACGAAAAAAAAAACATTTTAAGCATTATAAGATTAAAATACGTTGAAATATAAACTAATTTAACCATTTATAAGATTGGAATACGTAAAAAAAAAACCTATCCTGCATTTTTGTTCATTCATATATTTTCATTTAGCAATTTAATTTGAATGTGGTATAATGCATATAATTCTTTATTATTTCAAGTTTATTATAAATCAGCCAAACAAGAAACAAAGGATATCGAATCGACGAGAGTAAACATAAGAATCGATATTAAAATGCCTAATAAATATGAATAAATACCTATATTTGTCGCCAGCCTTGGAGTTAAATTGAACTGATAAACAGCCTTTATTCAATTAATGTCCTTATAATTTGCTGAATAACTGTTTTAGTCATAATTATTGCCAAATACATGTATATAATTTCATTCTTATCACATCGATGCATTACTATTCTACAATATGATTGTAAAGCGCTAGGGAAAACAACTTGTAAGATCATGTTATAAAGCGCTATGGAAGCACACAGTATTGATAAATCAATAACAGCCAATAGTGGTAAAATAACCAACAATTTTGGAACATATATTGTTTACAATTTTAAATTTCAAAAACTTAAAAATATATTTTTTAACTCGTTAAAAATTATATTTATCAATTTTCGGGGGGAATTGCGCAAGGGGGAATTGTCCTACGGGGGGCATTGTCAAGGGGGGAAATGTCCTAGACCCTTATAAATAAATATTCTCATTTATTTCACAACATTTTTTAAACATATGAATTTCGTTATTTGATAGCTTCTAGAATTTATGTAGTCTATATAATTTTATTCAAAACCTTTAACAAATATGAAATAGACCACGTTATGTGTTAGCAATGCATATGAATGAAATGATACCCGCAAAAAAAGTATCCAGTTAAAAAGTTTCCGGCCAAAAGTCCTCAAAATTGACACAATGTGCCAAAAAGTGTCCGTCTTAAATTGTCCAGCCTTAAAGGTCACTACATATAAAACATGTTTGATTAAGTTAATACCAACTCAGCCATAGAGTGTATTGTTAAATATATATTATTATATGATATATTTAGTCATATTTTTACCCATTTCATTTATTCAGAGAACTTCGGGATGGAAACTTTTTGGCCGGAGACTTTATGGCTGGAAACTTGTTTGGAAATGGTGTCATCCTTGAGGACTTGGTGGTCGGAAATTTTTGGCTGGAGACTTTTGACCCGGATTCGAATGAAATAATAACTTTTTTTCTGACAGCTATATCGTAGTAAATGAAGGCCTAGACATAAATATTTTCTAAAGCAAAAATCGAAACACTGATTTTTCCAAATAGTTTAAACTATGCACAAACTTTGTTTTAAAAATAAGCAAACAATGCTATATATGTAGACTTTTAGAGCCTTTCTGTTCATTGTGGTTAGTTTCGTCAACCAATTATTAAGCATTCCCTTTGAAAAGCCAACAAAAATCGCTTTTCAACTGCTTTTAAAAATTGCCAACAAATGACATAGCCTTCTATCGACTTTGAGAGCTTTTTTCTTTATTAATGAATATTGTGGTTAGTTTTGCCAACTTATTATTCAGCATTCTCTTTGCAAAGCCAGTAAGTCTTCCACCTGTACAACAGAGGGTCCTTGTGCGGCTGGACTGTAGATACCTTGAAGTTGACAGAATCGGCCATCGCTTTGAACTTTCACGAGGAGGGCCAGTGAGGATCTATAAAGACACGAAACAAAGACAATGTTAATGATTGGACTTAAAGTAATGTTTTGGTATAAATGACTGTGTGTAAAATATGCATGTAGGGTGCTCGTAAGTCGAAGTCTCTATATGAAGGGCACCCCACGACATATTTTTCAAAAAGTGGTAAAATCAACTTAAAATAACATTATAATTACGAAGAACAACAAAATATTGGTTATTGAACATCTAAATTTTGCAAAAAGGTGTTCATTTTTTCCAAGCCAGCTGGGCTATTTCTCCTTTCTAGCCAGCTTGGAACAGAAAAGGAACACCTTTTGCGAAAATTGAAATTTTGAATACAACCAAATAAAATATCATATCTTGTAAATAATAAAATGCAAATTTAATAGACCATTGCCAGCACGTTTAATCCGTTTCCAAATAATAAGTTTCACTAGTTATTGTCAAAATCAAAAAAAATATCAGAAAAGGTGTTCCTCCAACTTGCACAAATCTCCAAGCTAGAATACATTTTCTCAAAAATTCCAAGCCAACTGGATATTGGTGGCGAACAGTTTTTTTTTGGGGAACAGCTCGTGAGGTGCTCTTCCTATATTATTGCTCATCTAGGAGCGTATGTTTGTGTTTGCTTATAAATTGGTTTATGTAAACGATTTTACAGTATATGTTCATTACATTTATGTGTGTGAACAATGGAAGAGTGTAGCAAGGCTTTAATTGTCGAAAGGAAATAGGAAACAGTCTAGATATCCTTTATCTCTGTAGGTCTCAATCTCTATATCCATACAAATATATGTCGTGACTAAATAATAGTTAAAAGTTTTCTATTGAGTTTTTTAATATATATAAATACACATTTTTTAAACTCCTTTTCTTAAACTAGCCATTCATTTTACCTGAAAGCATGGTATCCCGTTCTACTGGTCGAGCCCAGTTCGAGGAGAAGATTATTCGCTTCCGTGTGACTGTACGTATTGATCGAGTGTTGAAAATCATCGCCTGTTAAGTTAATGAATTTTTAATAATGATGCAATGAAAACTCGCCGACTATTGTTTTAAAAGTTATAAAACAAAATTCTTAAAAACATTATTGATGGAATTTCCTTAATGTAAAGATCGCAGATATTATGCCCTACCAGTGCTCTTCCATCTTGTCGGCATTTGAGTTTAAAGCTCATCAAAATGTAATATAACTATCTTCAATTATCGGAGGAGGTAAATAACAGCTGTATTTACCTCCAAGAACCACGAACACAGTTCCAGGTTCAAGATTCGTGATGTATGTCACAAATGATTCAGTGTCTGTTAGCGAATGATGGGTGTCAAAATTCCTGAATTCCTGTAAGAAAATATATGTCCAATTGTAGATATCATTCAAGATTGCGAGACAATTCAATTATAAATTAAAGGCGACGCGTCAGTACTTATAAGGAACAGTTCTATAACATTCTGCATGATTTTTTTAGAACAAATCAACATAGATAATTGTTTAAGTTCGTTTTATCGTTGCAGTTCGAGACATGCCCTGACGATAAAAAATCAAACCTGCATCCTGCACAAAAACGGATCCAGCTGAATCACATTGAGACCTCGGCCATCCATATTCGGCTCAGTCGAATCGAAATCCTTGACTAGCAATGTTTCACCATTTAGAACCACGTATCCAATGTTTGAGATCTCAAATGTGGGGTCATCCTTACCATTGATTTGAGCATGTAGCTCACAGGGGGCTTTGTAACAAACGAGCGCAAACTGATTTAAGATGTTTACAAAGTTCAGCCATCATATAGCAATAAACGTTTGAGAATCATTTAGCTATAACTTAAACCGACACAGTGAAATCATCGTCATCAATTGTCATTCATATGACACCTATGCGCAACACTATATTTCTTATATCCAGTAATTGCATAATTTAATAAAAAAGAGTTTTGATTTTTATATGAACAAAGCTGGAGTTGGTTGCTTTAGGATATGATCGGGTAATGCATAATATGAACATCTAAGAATAATGATATACTAATTTATTCCATAACACCTTTCACATTATAAATTGACATTACATTCATGATTAATAATATTAGATAACCTTGTACTTTTTTCCATGTAGAATTATTTCGGGAGAAAGCCCCATATGATTTCCAATAAATTGTTTAAACCGATTCTTAATCATATTGAATAAATTACCTGCATTTGAGTATATATAGCTCAACAATATGTAAAACCCGTCTTCTACAACCACCGACTCAATATCGAAGAGTATCATATCATCCCGACAAATGAAACATTTGTTGTTTAATAGTGCAAAGCCAAGGCATGCCGGTATTGATTCACATAGTCTAATGCAATCCTGAAATCTATAAATGAGGAAAACTCGAAATCAAAACAAAAGTGAATCAAAACTAAACTTTAAATCCATGATATAACGTTTTAACAATTATTGTCGCAATAGTTGAAGTGTCAATAATTGAATTATTTGATAACTGTTATGTTTAAATCACTCGCAAATTATAGCAAATTTTGTTCAACTTTATTGCACAGCATCAAGAATTGTTTTCTGTAAAATAGTATGCAAGAAGGTATTCGTCTTAAGTCTAATTCCTCACTCGCTAAGAGAACTTGACTCAAAAGGGCAAAACATTTAATTTCATATGATAAAGCACATTGTCTTATTGATATTTATATAATTATATGAAATAAATTGTACTGATCATCCCGTCTCTCTATGCTAAATGTATTGTAGTTTTTACCTGCTGTTTTCAGCAGCAGCATTACAATATCCTTGGAGGAAATATGTAGCAGCGGATTTTTCTGTTGTTGTAAGATCGGATACTCTGGTGAATCGATTGCTGATAAGACAAGAGTCAACTCCGGAACGCAATATCAAATGTAATATGCAAAGAACAATGTGTGTTTGTTTTTGAATCATGTTGTTCTATTGTTAATCAATGATAACCAAAAAGATAAGGTTAATACAATGATAGAGTTGCGATTAAGTTTACTGATATTCTTATTAAGAAAGTTGCTTATATATTGCTTCTACACATAGTGCGATGTTCATATAACGATGCCCCTGTGATGAGATAAAGTGTATTAGTAAATTAGAGTCACATAATAAACAAAATTAGCTAAAATTTATAATATTTTGTTTATTCCGTACTATTCATTTACTATGTTGTTTCAGTCATTTACTAATAGTCAGCTAATCTTGTCGTTATTTATTACTAATTCAATCGATGATTTCATTTGCCTGTATATAAATATAATTCATTTTATTATTAAGAAAATATACGATTTTTCAACTTTTTGTCACAGTTGACCAAACTGATTTAAAGAAATAATAAAACTTAAATTACAACTGTGCCACATCATTGCGGCTTTAAAAAGAATCTAGATGAGTCTGCTCAAATAATACTTCAATAATGATATGTTTGTTCATTTACATTCTATCTTGAATTTGAAACTTTATTTGCGGATAATTAGCTTAATTACTGTTAATTGACTAATTATGATTAATACCCATTATAAAAGATAAATTGTGTAAGAACGGTACATTATCACCAATGGAATTAGTTTTTTTTCTTTAAAAGCATATCATGTTTGCGTAAACTGATATGCACTGGATAAAAATCTATAGCATTTACTAATGATGAGCTTTTCTTACTGTAATTCATGGTTTGACGGAACCTCTTTATCGATATAACATTCAAGCAAAGAATTACCCAGCTAAAACAAACCATTAAGCATATCCCTTCAAAATCAATATATTAAATTTTACTATATATTTCAGTATGCAATATATTTCAATGCCATTTAAACGAGAAAGGTTAAAGTTAAGTTTCAATACATCCCTCTTATTCACGAATCATAGCAAAGACAAGAAAAATACCTTATTGTCTACTCCACATGATTATATGCTTCATCTATATCTATAGTAATTTGCTTTAAGGAATGAGGTAACCATAAAGCCTTATGATCAAAATTGGCATACACAAGATTCCAAACGTCAGGATTTTTATGGTATAATCCAATGGTCCGATTGAGAGATATACTTAGAACTATTACATTTGGCCAGTTACATTATCTATCGAATTTGTCAAACTTAATGTTTTGAGATATTATAATTCTTGTAAATATATTACATGTTGCAACGTATATATTGTTTTTTTTTTCATCATTTATGCTAACATGAAATCATGAAATCGGCATACACAAGATTCCAAAAGTTAGGATTTTTATGATATAATCCAATGGTCTTATTGAGATATATACTTAGAATTATTACATTTGGCCAGTTACATTATCTATCGAATTTGTCAAACTTAAGGTTTTGCGGTAAGGTTTTGAGGTATTAGATTCTTGTAAATATATTACATGTTACAACGTATCTACAGTTTTTTCATCATTTATGCTAACATGAAATCATGAAATAGAATAGAAAATCGATTACACTGCTTAATGGATAAAGTGGTCAATGCTAGGAAATGGGTTTGATATCACATTGCAGGGAAAAAACTTTTTGATATTGTCCTTAATTGCAGTGAACAATTTATCTTAATACTTTCATGCGTCATTGAGTTGGGTGCAATAACACATTACACAGAATTGGAATGTTCAGTTTCGATCACTACTATAAAACTGATAATTCTATTTTGATAATATTTTATTATGACACCGAGATGCAGGCGCTACTCGTAATATTGGTCCTCAATAAGGTGCCTTTATTTGTGATGAGGACGTTACACTTTTATGCTCCAAACGTTTATTTTATATGATGTACAAGTTGACATTTTCAGAACATCCCTTTTATGGTAACATACAAGGTTACCTTCATTTTCGCATAAAAGCAGTAAAATTATACACACTAATTTGAACCATGTATTAAATATAATTAGATTTTTTAAGCAAGCACCTTGTGGAGTTGATTGTGTTTTGGTAACAACAGTTGAAACCAATACTGATTTGATTTATAATTTGTCAACAAGCGTTTTACTGATACAATGTATCAAGATGCAAGAAAAGAAATATATATTCACATGGTGATGTCATCATTAACATTAAAGATCCTAGAAATAGGATGCGTAATTAAAAGGATTAGTAATGTTAAAACTAGCTACAGCAACTCTGATTTCATTTTCTTAAACTTTAATAGTGATCACACCGACAATGCTTATATTCAAAATAATCAAAATGCTACACCAATGCAATAAAAAGTAACAAACTAATCAAACTCAATTGTACCCTTCAAATACAGAAATAACTAAAGAAATAACTTCAGAATTGACATACTGATTAATAAGGGAGTTCGACAATTCTCGAAAGTTATATATTGGCGGATGTTTTCATAATAAAAAGGAGATAAACGTTGGTATAACATATAAGAAAAAACCCTCTGAAATTGGAAATTGTCTTTTTTTGGGAACGGTTATAGGCAGTTCACACTTATAAACCACACAATTAAATGAACATTAGTATACTTTAATACATACTTTGATCTTGAATTTGCACATTATCTCTAAGCATGCGTATACTAGAGCGATTTTCAACGTATATCCCCCTTTTTAGGGTGAAAATATCCGCGAATATATAATTTTCAGGAAATGTCCAACTCCCTTATTACCAAATAAGATCAAGGATTTTCAACCAGATACCAATAAATACTACATATAAAGAGCACCTTATGAGTTGTTCTTCACAAGAAATATTCCCTGGCACATTCCAGCTCACTTTGAAATTACGATGATAGAACAAAATTTGCCTAATTTCTATATTCTTTTATTATTAATGAGAATAATTATTTGACAATTGATAACAGTTGCTTACAATTGTCTTATCAATTGTTTTTATTACATATGAATGGTTAAATTGGCATATTCGCATTATTCTGTTCCAAGCTGGGCAAAAAAGGAAGAACAATTCAGCTGGCTTAGCAAAGCGAACACCTTTTAGCAAATCTAAATTGGAAAATTGATTAAAAAAATATTGTCTGTATTTGTAAAGGTGTTTAAAGCAGATTTAACAACTATTTTGAAATATTGGATTGCGAGGCATTGCATTTGAACTGCATAAAAAATGCACTTAATGAGTTCATTTGATTTGCATTGCATAAACATATATGGAGATAAAAACATCCTAGATTATTGGGATCCTAAAATTATATAACTTATGGGTGCATAGTTCATTACATAATAGCAATAGAATGAAATAACAAGTTCATAGGTGTCCAGAAAATTAAATCCAACATTACACATAAACTTTATTTCCAATGAATCTTATTTTATTACGACATTGATAGAAATGATGATGGAAAGTTACATTAAACATAAATCTTTTTTAAGAGTAATTTTATTGTCAAATATGTAAAATTTAGTCATTTTATGAAAAAAATATTTGACCTTAGCATTAAATGTTGCAATTCGATTTTAAAGTATTCTCTGGTAAACAAGAAGTATTTTATTTAGAACGACCATATAATATGTATATTTTTGAATTTTGATGTTTAGAAGCTAAAGCGGATTTAAATAATGTAAAACGCATTTTATACCACAAAGTTACATCTTAGGGACCTCCGGAGCTACCTTAAAAAATCTCAAGGTCACCCTTAATATTTGAGGATAAGGGTAAGGGTGAGGGTAGCGGAGAATAACGTCATCCTTAAAAGTTACTCTCAATCTCAAATTTAAGAGCATGTTTGAGGATAAGGGTAGCAGAGAATATGGGTCCTGTACAATATTGGAAGAAAACAGTGTTGCCAACCATGCGGGAAAACCGCAAAACCCTGCGGTTTTTTGAAGGCCTCTGCGGTTTTTTTCGGCGTCCTGCGGGTTGCGGTTTTTCCTGCGGTTTTTGAGAATTTGGATTGCGGTTTTTTTATCATCGCCTTTTTTCCTATTTTTATGCAAAAATGGTCATGATTTAAGCATTTTTGTCCAAAATTATCGTTGAAAACCAGACTTTTATGCAAAAAATTGCCTTTTCTGCGCATAATGTGTGATTATAGCTGAATTAGAAAAATAACGACCCCTAATGTTTGGCCATTCTGAGGAAAACCCGTGTTAACTTTGATATTTAAATCGCTTAAATTGGTCTCTTTTGACCAAAAACATCAAATAACTCGTAAAATTAGCAATTTTTGAATGTTGCGGTTTTCCTGCGGTTTTTGTCGATTTTCTTTGCGGTTTTCTTGAAAAAGACCTGGCAACACTGGAAGAAAAAGATAATTGACGGTAAGTTTTTGAAAACGAGAAAAATCTGGATTTTAAATTTTGCTCATCAAGAACAAAAACACATATTCAAGCAATTTCGTGTGTTGGCATCAACTTATTTATATGCGATTTAATAATTTAACTATAGTTATATGCTTTTTGGTTAGTTTATTAATGCTTTATTGCTTATTTACGGCAGAAATTGATATTATTTTATTATCGCCCACCTGCTCCTGACAGTCCTGTCTGAGTCACAGTGAGTGTCCCAAATTTATTTATTTCTGAAACCCTGCAGTGATAAAAAGTGAAAAACATAATTGATTGAAAGAGTTTTAATATGTTGAAGATTTATATCAATCGATGAAATTAGTATTTTTTTTATCATGTCCAACTCCAGAGGCTGGGGTGTCTGGACAATGCGCGACTTGACAAATTCGCACAAAAAAAAAAAAAAAAAAAAAAT
>LQRL01161790.1:4740-15120 GCA_001703475.1 Hydroides elegans
ATTTGTGAAAATTTGTGGGCAATAATTTTTTGTATTTTTTTTTCCAGTTGTTGCGTCATACATAAACAATAACAAACCACACCCAGAAAGCACGTGTTTTTACTACACATTGTTTACGATATTGCGTCACGTGTGTTGTTCATTGATGAAACGTCATGATTCGATAAATCAATACGCGAAGGCGTTTTTTTTTAATAAAACGTTTGATTGACATGTTCTAGTTGAAAACATTTTAGATATTAATTACACATACATGAGGTAATGATATGAAACGTATTTGACATTCAAACATTAAGTTAATTCTTCATAACAGATAAGTAAAGAACTTTTTTGTTTGCTCATTAGTGACATCATTAAAATAGAGAAATTCAAATAGACATACGTTATTTGGTTTAAGCGAAGGGATAATCATTTATTTCAAACATATTTCACATGAATAAGAATCATATTTTGAACAAATAAACATGTAATAAAAATAATACTTCATATGTTTGAGGAAAAGATGGGAATTTATTGCCCTTGGAAAGTGGAATGGGCAGACCTCAGGCTACGCTTTCGGTCTGCGCATTCCACTTCCCGCGGGCAATAAATCCCCATCTTTACCTCAAATATATGAAGTATTATTATAATACACGCCGAAAAAAAATAAGGCCCTGTTTATATAAAATCGCTAGCAACGATTTAAGTGATTACATACACAATTTTCGTGGTATTTCAATACTTCCTCATGTATTTTACAGTGCATTGAGTGACACTAATCGCTACTTGCGACGAGAAACGCCACTTGCGACAGTAATCGCGCCTAGCGACGTGTGAACCAATCGGTCATTGCCTTAAAGAAAATATAGCATTTAAAGAGATTGGTTTTGTAAATCATTCAATCGTAATCACAAATTTTTAAAATCGCTTGGAGCGACGGTGTTTTTACTTGAAATAATTTTAAAAGTCCTACAAAGAAAACAGTGAAAATCGCAAGTGGCGATGAGAATCGCTCATTATATGTAAGCTGGGCCTAAGTCGTATTCCCTGCTTGATTAGACTCTGTGGCCTACGATGATGTCATATCTGGGAAGATACAAATTTAACAATAACTGCATTTCATTTGTCTAGATAAAGGCCATCTAAAATATTACAAGGAGATAGGTTTTTCAAACATGGGAAAGCCCTTTATAGAGTAATGGTGCGGCCAGTTGGTTTTTAGAGTCTGTGTTTTGGTTTGCGGCAAGCGGAATGGTCGTATACCGGCTAGCGGAATATATTTGTTTATTCATGGGCATTAACAGATACTTTTATATAACATTACCAAGATAAAGTCCTTAATCACTTTAGTATTTTGTTCCATTATAAAAATTTATCCATTAGATCTACTTTTTATTTCTTGCATTTTGATTCATTTAGATTGTTTAAACAGTATTATATTTAGAATCCGGTCAATTCTATCCATTTACATTGATTTATTGCTTACAATAGAGACTCAAAATGTCATAGTCTTAACAGCGGTTTTTTCTTAGATCATTCCAATCATTTTTTAAATAAAAATAAATGTTATGTTTCAATGTGTTGTCATGTTGTCAATAAATAACAAACGTGTATAGTACTTATGAATATGATTTTGGCAGAGGAAATAGGCGGTATCAAAAAATAAAACAAGATGACAATGAAGGACAAATGCCTTTAGAATCCATTAATTCACTGTAATTTAATTTGGCCTAACTATATTGAATATTTTCAGTTTTTTTTTCATTACAACCCTGTCTTTTAATGTATTTCTAATGAGAAACTCAAAACGCAACTTGTTTAAAACGAAACTCGACGTGAGTTTTCCGCAATGAATACATTTGATGATAGGATTTGTTAGGGAAATATATAAAAAAAGGTTCCGATATGGACAGGACCGAAGATTTTTATTATGTGTCGGAATGAATTATTTTCAATGAAATTCGTTATCATCACGGCAAGTTCAGATAAATTGAAATGATTTTTTAACAATCAAATATTTTCCTTGAACTTTGGCAACATGGTCGATAAATCATCTGTTCAAAGCTTCATAACATTTTTATTTCAATGTTCGGATCATTCAATTTGAAATGTTCATCCACAACAATTCTATAACAAAATGAACGTTTGATTTTTCCTCCAGAGCATCGAATAATTAATTTTCCGTTCTATGTTTAGTCGTACTACTTGGTTTAGAAATCTTATGTCAAACAATTACTCAATATTTATATATAATTAACCATTGGACAGTCCTTAGGGTGCGGTTACATCAAAGTAGCGATTATTATCGCCACTTGCGATTTTCACTGTTTTCTTTATAGGACTTTAACTTTTTCTAAAAGAAATTGGTTGTCGCTCGAAGCGATTTGAAAAATTTGCGGTTACATAGCAGCGATTCTCAAAACCAAAATAGTTAACCTATATATTTCTTTGCATAGATTATTGCTTGTTTGACATTTGTCGCTGGTTGCGATTCGCTTCCCGAGTGAAATTTTTTAACGCAAGCTGCGATTTCTATCGCCAGCGACAATGGTTTTGAAAGGTACGATAAGCTACTCATATTCAATATAAATTGAATGATTCACTGTGATTCTAAAAGATAACACTGTGTTACACTCAAAAATATACATGAATGAAATTGTGTCTATTTTATAACCTCGACCACGCTGATTACGAATCTGAACTTTAGAATGTTCCATCACGTCCCGTTTTTCTGTAAAATCGATTTTTCATTTTTGGCATTTTTGACGAATTTTTATGGTTCTGACTTTATAGTTTTAGATTGTTTTTAAAATTACAATCTAAACCTATTCAAATTTTAGTTTTTCGGTTTCCATTGTTCATAATCTATCCAGCATAGAGGCTATTAACATCCATTTTCATCTTCAACTAAGAAAATACTAGTGATTCATATATAAATCTCAAAGATTTTTTTTTTTCAAAAAACCTTTCCTTATTCAAATTTCAGTGAGTTTATGTCTACATATCCCTAAAACGATTATTAAACTGTTCAGGAATAATGATGTTGGTTCATAATGTTAAAATTTTCTTTTTAAAAATATATTTTACACACGAAAAGCAACCGGAAGTTGAAGCTATCGTAGAATTCTAATGCCAATGTTCAGGCCATCGCAACTTCGCAAGAAACATAAAAAATATGAGAATTTTGACTTTATTTAATTCATTATTAAACATTTATACAATATAAAATATAGAAATGCATTTGTAAAAATCGTTATATTGAAAAAATACTTAAAGCGCAAAGGTATGTAGTTCGCATGGACTTAAACGGGCCACGCATTCCTTAAGATTGTGAGCTTAGATTTTATTATTTACATGGAAATACCACATGTTCTAGGCATTTTCATGGAGAATATTGATCGGACTATCGTTATAAGACTATAGTTTGCCCGATCGCTCAAAGGAAGTATTTCTAAAATTTTCCGATTTATTTTTGATGACTCTGCCTAGGGTACCCCTATGTTCGGGAAGTTACCAGAATATGTTAGTTTGTATTTATGGATAAAATATATATTTTTAGTCAATATAGTGGTCAACAATTTATATAGAGTTCATTTCAAATCTTTAAGAATCAACTCATTTGAAATATTTACCAAATTGTAGTTTATTTGGACAAAAATAGAGAAAAATATGCAAAATTTAAAATGCAAATTACAGAAGATTGTGACGTGATGGAACAAAATAGACTTCGGATTCGGGTTCGGCAGGCCAATATCATATAAAAACACACTTTGCCTTTCATGTATAATTTTTGAGGTGCCAATTTGTAACACAGTGTAATGGGAGCATGCGTGGAATCTATATATATCAATAAAGGATCATGTGCGAAATCGTTGATTTTTCGCTCCCGTTCGATTTGAATGAAATTTGGCCATGTTATTAAGTTACATTTAAATGATAAAATGGTAAATTTTCGTTGGAAACAAACAAGCAGTTATGCCACAAATGACCATAAAACAGGGTGGGGTATCCTATGTTTGCGCCTAGTTGTGCGTTAGATTTTACCGTCCCTTCGCGGTTTTATTGTCCTTAAGGCCATTTTATGTGAAAGACAATTTTCTTAATCTTAATCTTTATACATCACAGTATTATTTCAAGGTTTATTCCCATTCGATATTTCTTTAAAGATAGGATCAAACTGAAATAAAATGCTGAAACGCGCATTCTGTTAATTTTCGATTGATCTTAAAATTCGATATTCTGCCCTAAATATTTTTAAAAGTAATAATAAATGAAATGTTTTACGTGTTCTCAACATCTAATTAGAGACATAATGAAGCTTCATCGTTCCATTTATAGAGAAATGCACATCCTAACTCACTTCTTGTCTGAAGGGAGCCAATGCAAGTTTGTCGGTATTCCTTCCTCAAATACGATTATTTCAAAATAATATCAAAAAATATATATTTTATTAATTCAAATATGTTGAAACCTTGTTCTTTGAATGTCGAGAGAATCAGTTTTCGGTATTTTGATTTGATAAATTATTTCATATTCAAAAGCTATGTCTTATAAACTGACCGGAATTGTAGCTTATTTGAACATCCTTTCGTTTATTTCGATATTTTTTTTTTAATCTAGGTATAATTATTTGATATTTTTTGAAATGCTAATGTATTGAAATCATTAATTAGTGTAAAATTATAACCCATCCAAATAAATTGGAAAAAATAGACGTTTCACACAAATGTTATAGAGCTTTGTAGTGAAATTTGATATTTCAATAGTTTAAGAAAGTGCATGAAAATTCATGAAAAAGTTCATTTTTGGTCAAGGGCGCATTCTTCCCCCAAGCTGGATTTTAGATATGATTTTTGCATGTATATTATCTTTCATATTATACTTAAGGACAAAAAAGATGCACCCTTTATTCATTATTTATATTTTTAATAACTCTCTTTATTTCAGTTCGATTTTTCTGAAATTTGACAATGTAATTTAACAGTGTGTTACCTACCATACTGTTGATTGATTTGTCAATATTCTGATTTAAAGTGTCAATACTGGATCAAATGTGATATATACTACTCAGGGCCCTGTGGTCATATTCACTTTGTCTATGGCGGCGAAATTCATGTCGCTGTATAGTATAACAATGGGGAAGGTCAAGTAAAGAAGAAAAATGGGTGGCGACCTAAGTTTAAAGATGCCACAATTTTCCGGGATCGAAAGGGAGCGAGCTAAAGGCATGTTTATGGGTGGAGCTCCATACAATGCTGTTGTTAGGCATTTTAACGTCCATCGAACAATAGTTTAACGTCTTGTGACACGTTTAGAAGAAACCAGATTGACCGGCGATCGCCCATATTCTGGTGGGCTGCGAGTAACGACACCCTATCAGGATCGCGAAATTAGCCTCACACACATTCAAAATAGGTTTCGAAGTCTCGTACAGACAGCAAGTACAATTCATGGTGGGCATTATCCGATGATAAGCGCCAAAACTGTTTTACGACGTTTGTGCGAAAACTTAGATTCGGCTACGAAGAGCCTTCGTTGATCCCGTACATGATAACCAAAGCCAGCGCTTAAAGCTCAAATGGGCCCAAAACCACAACGGAGCAGCATGGATTAATACAACCTGAAACGATACCGTGTTTAGCGACGACTCTCGCATTTTATTGTACCAAAATGACTCACGACAGCGGGTCTACCGAAGACCGGGAGAGCAATATCATAACCCCTGCGTGCAGGAGATTGATGGTTCGCACACCTCATTATCACGTCACCAGACTGAACACGTCTATGCCAAGACGTATATGCTCACTTATCGACGTATTAGGTATCCATATTAGATACAAGCAGCCATGAGTTAGTAAAGGTTTAAAACAGTAAATCGGAAAATGCAGATGTGTGTGACATTATGTCTATTTATTACAAAAATATCTATATCAGGAACATGCAATTTTGTTAGGGCAATGTAGACATACCATTCCATCTTGTGTGAAAATTTGATTAAAATCAACCCACTCCTCGAATTTATATGAATTTTTACTTTTGATTGTGCAGAACTTTTGTCCTTAAGTATATATGAAATTCAGCTTGGGGGACGAGTGCGCCCTTGACCAAACTGGTTTACACCGCATAAAGTACGGCTTTGCAAATCCGATTAAGTGCGTCAATTTGTTGATATTATACACCGTTAAGTAATATTTGAACGATCAATCAACTAGTTTTTATGTTTTGAAATATCATTTCATCCCTATTTAGTTACGTTTACTAAAAAATATTGATTATATTATTCTTAAACCGAGTATATAATTACGAATATTGAAGGACCCCCTAAAATCATTATCAATTTTATATGTAGTTTTGATGGTAAATAAAATGATAAGTAGGCCGAGTTGAAAAATAATAAAACTTATGTATGATTCCTTAGATATTCAGCTTTGAAAATATATAAGAAAGAAACTAAAATTTCGAAATTGCAAGTTGAACGTGCAAGTACTGATCTAACACATTATTAATCTACTTTATTTATTTAGACTCATACTTAAGAGCTGTAGACTACAATCTGATATCAAAATTATTTATATTCTACCGTTTCATCACAAATTGATTTATAATAGTTAATGGTAAATACTGGTCATGCCAAATTCAAAATTGGAAAATAGACTTCCTCTACTAGAGGAATACTGGAGGAATAAAAAAAATTAGACTCTACCTTCGATGAAACAGAAACAAATGAAACATTGGAAATTATCCAATCTATACCATACGAAGTAAACGGACTGTTATAATAAGCCACTTATTGCAATTATACATGAAAGAGTAGTAAATTAATTTGGATGGGAAGACATTGATGGTAAATATTCTTTTTTTTATCCTGTTTAAGGTCTCTAAATAGATATATGAAGCAGCCTTTTGGTTTACTATTTTTTAGCATAGGATGAATCCACCATCGTCTTTTCGCCCTCTGCAAACACCTTTGTCGAAGGCTAGTGCTATCGTCGTGTCCGTCGGTCTGTCCTTCTGTAAACAATTACCTTGTGAACACACTCAAGGCTACAATGCTTCAGAAATCGCAATTTAGATTTGGCATACAGTTAGTATGGGTGCTACTAACGGTTGGGATTATAAATGAGCCATATTTGAAAATTCATTTGACCAGGGAAAATGGCGCAACTGGACTAAGCCCCTTCATAAACGTTTTTTTTTGTGGCTGAGGGTTTTGCTTATCTGATGCCTCTGTACAATTTCGGTCTCATTAAATGATTTATCATTTCTACATTATGACACATTCGGTGTAAACTTAAAAGAGTCAGAAGTTTGTTGACTTTTATAACATCTTCCTTTATTTATAAATAGTGGTACATAAAGTGAAAAGTAAGGTGTCTTTGCAGATTATCAAACCCAGTATTTGCCTTTAATAAGGAACGTTTTATATGTATATATCTTTCTATCGATCCACCACAAATTAAGTATAGGTTCATTCTATAAGTTTTGGTAGGTTTGCACAATCGTAAGTATAACATCAATTCAATGCCACAAGGTATTAAAATAAGAAGTCCTAAATCGCTAGTTAATGTAACCGTAAAAATCGCGACTTGCGATTCAATGTAACCGCTCCCTCATGGTAACTCACATATCACAGAATTTTGAATAAGGACAAGTGTATTGAAGTTTTACCATTGAAGTTACTATTTAAAAGGATACATCATACAAAAACAAATTGAAAAATGAAACATTTGTGCAAGAAAATGCTTAATTGAAATAAGTTCATTTCAAAATGTGTGCATACTTCAAAGGATATTCCGCTGACGCAAAACCGCAGACACTGACGCAGAGACAATCCACTTTAGTATCTATTTATTACTCTGTTTCATACCATTTATTTGAAATTCCACAGACGCGAAACCCTCTCTGAATACTTTTCGCTAGATCTGAACCTGCGTCAAAATAGAATATCGCAGGGTTTACTATATTTTATACTTATTCAAATTCCACAGACGCAGACGCCTAGGCCCGCTGGCCGCATCATAATGCAAACATCTTAAAGATCCGTTTATATATAAAACCTAACCCGTATCTTAAAATGATAAATCAATCGATTTGTAAACTTTTAACCATTGATTTTATATTTTTTTTGGTTGGGACTTGCCATGGCTCTGAAAAATGTGTCTATCGTTTTAAACTTCAAAACCTGTCGCTCGACCTCTCTTATATTTTTGCGGAGAAACGTGATGAAGGAAAAGGCCACACTCTAGCGAAATTATTCGGCTTCTCTATGGTATCTTATAGAATATTGTCTTCACTATGAGTAAATATCGCCATGACCTTGCATTACGCTTTTGAATAGATTTTGTCTATTTAGTTAAAGATGTATCGTTTCAATTCAAGCGAATTGGAAGTCGTGAGACAGGTTTAAATAAGAATATATTTACGCATGGAATATGCTGGTTTAGATAAAAGCTTTGACCGAATTGTATTAACAAATGTTTATTTATAAGACCATTTGTCCCTTTAATCCCACGTGTTTCTTTACATTCTCTCATGATTATTTTCAATTATAGAACAGTGATAGAATCTCGAATTCTAGCAGATAATAACATTAGATATTTATGGCGAAATCCGGAGCTATTATTCAAAATCACACAGTTGGACACTATTATTTATCAACATCATATTTTGTAACCCTTTTAGATCATTAAAATGATAATATTAACAATAATGTTCTGAACCGACCATTTGAGCATTGAGAAACATTTTATATGGTCATGTGTCAAGGATATTGTTCTGCAGAATCAAACTCAAACTTGCGCTTCGCTTTTCAATACACAAGGGGCTCATTTTAGATTTTCGTATGATTTGATTGAAAAAAAAACAGGGTTTATGTGTAGGGAAAGCTTGCAGAGGCTTCAAATGTGGCGATGTCCTTAGAATCTGTTTTCATGTCTTGTCTATTTGTCAAAGAAGGTCACGTGTTGTCCTATATTGAATATGATAAACAAACAAACTCAGTCACGTGATTCCCAGGCCTCTCAATGCTGTAAAAGTTTAGTGAGGTTTAACAATTTCTTCACACCTCAAAACAATTTGTTTTAAATATAGAAAAATCTTTGAAAAATGTGATTTGTTTTAAAAACGAATTAATACGTTAGAGTTTACCCGAATATACATACTGACAAGATAATTTCCAAAGTTATCTGCAATAAACCCCTCCGCTTATTATATTTAAGATGGCCTTTATATGCATCTGCAATACGGATTCAAGGCGGAGGCTTAATTAGGGGTGTAGTTCTATATAGTTCTATATACCACTATACATATATTCCTTGTGATTTATATCATTTGTATATATTTTATAGATAAATTATCATATTTGAACGACCAAACTTTGCATTTTTTAAAAGACAAAGTGGATAAAATTCGTGCAAAATTCAGTGATAATTGTGACCGAACATTCGATTGCGATAACCCATTCAATAGTGAAACTCTCACCGTTTTTAGTCCTATTTCGGAGGAAAAAATTGGAAGAATTGCTACGTGCATCGAACGCATAAACATGTGGTCTAGATCCCTAACCATCTTCCATAGTTAAACATTGTGCTAGCGAGCTTGCTTCCATTATATGCCGAATCGTAAACCTGTTGTTAGAAAACGCGCAATTTCCTGAGAAATACAAACAAGCCGTCATCAGGCCCCTGCTTAAGAAACCCTCGCTCGACACCGAATTAAAGAACTATCGCCCTGTTTCCAATCTTATCTTTGTCGGAAAATTAATAGAAGAAGTCGTCTCGCAACAGGTCAACAGCCACCTGGTGAAACACCATCAACGGCGAAAAATCTAGAGATCTGGATGGATAAAAGTCTCGCAACTGTAAGACACATAAATGAAATGTGCAAAACGTGCCTTTTCTACCTTAACTTGATCCGGAATATACGTCCCAGCCTAACTGGGCCCATCACCAAAATGCTCGTGCAAGCATTGGTAATATCAAGGATCGATTACTGCAACGCGCTACTCTACAAACTTCCCTCCTGTTTGATCAATAAACTACAGCGAGTCATGAATATAGCCGCAAGATTAGTCTCCAGAGCACCCCGTGATTCAAGCATCAGTGATCTGTTTAAGAAACTACATTGGCTCAAAATTGTGGACAGGATTAATTTCAAAATTATGTGTATCACCTGGAAATTGTTACACCAAATGACCCCGGACTATATATCTAATCTCATCAATGTGTATAACCCGCCGCGCTCGCTACGATCTACTAATTCGCTCAATTTACGTGTTCCAAAATTCAGAACAAAATATGGGAATAGAAGCTTTCAGAAAGCTGCTCCTGAACTTTGGAATAAGCTGCCAATTAGCGTTCGAGATCAAACTAGTTTTAGTTCATTTAAACGGGCTCTCAAAAC
>LQRL01161812.1:13088-27081 GCA_001703475.1 Hydroides elegans
CGAATCCAGGATCGAACCCACGACCTTTGGATTATGAAGCCGATACACAACGGACTGAGCTATTCGACCAGGTGTGTAACAGCTGTGATCTAAACAGTCAACAAGTTCACCAGACATAAAAATCAATAATTTGTAGTCAGAAGGCATGTCTCAATTAGAAATATGCACGTACCCATCGTTGGAGTCAATCACCCAACCCAAGAGCCTCCGCATGACCAACCATTCTGCTTGCGGCAGGTTTGGTCGTGTATATATTACACGCCTTACGACCTGTCTTGCCGATAGCATATGGTAGGATATGCATTCCGATAGCATTCCGCATGACCATATAGGTCATGCGGAATGCTATCGGATAGCATTCCGCATGACCTATATGGTCATGCGGAATGGGCTAAATAGACTTTTTAGTATATAAAAGACCAATTTTTGGCGGAAATGGCAAAGTCCACCATGGCGACCACAATGGTTCAATCGTCATCAAAAGCACAATCTATAATGAGATGACCATATAAAAGATTGTGTTAAAGTTTGAAAGCTCTATGATCAAAACTATGGGAGAAGATAGCTGTCGAAGCTAAGAGTTTTTACTATATATAAGACCAAATATGGCGGAAATGGCGAAGTCCACCATGGCGACCACAATGGTTCGATCGTCATCAAAAGCACAATCTATAATGAGATGACCATATAGAAGATTGTGTTAAAGTTTGAAAGCTCTTCGATCAAAGCTGTGGGAGGAGATAGTTTTTAGGGAAAAGTTTACAGAATAACTAACTAACTAACGAACTAACTAATTAACTAACTAACTAACTAACTAACTAACTAGCGGCGGACGGACACCAACCGATTTCACAAACCCAGTTTTCGTTACACGAAAGCTGGGTTAACAACGATTTTAAGCAGTTGTCCCCAATAATTAGCGACATAACAAATCTTGAATGTATGACGTTTCGAAGAAGCAAAGAAATCAATATTTAATTCAAATTATCGTCTAAACTAAACTAAAAGACTCTATATATGACTAATATGAGTGACTTCGGATAAACTTATGTCAACATAATAATGTGTTATGTGTTAGAAAATGAAGGGTTCCGTGTTATAAAAGGAACAAAAGCATCAGGGCTATTGGCCCTCGGGACAATAACCATTCTGATTAGGACCCTTTGGATATAACGGTATTCCTGTCTTATTTATCCAATGTTCTATTATATTATAATATTTAGAAATTTATAATTCATGTTAATTTGTTGAATAGGAATGAAGCGAAAATGAAAATAATTTTCCAAAAGTATTTAGTATTCTTTTTAAGGAAATTTCAACAAAAAAAGTTTAAAATTATACTATTTAAACCAACATACACATATAACCCACTCAAAACGTATACAAATTTCGATCAAAACATCTTGAAATGATGTTTTGAGACGATTTTTTTAAAGCTTTCGGAGCTGTTATTCAGACTAAATGTATCTTCATAGCTACTTGTATTCAAACGAAATCGATTTTGATTTGTATAATCTGGGGAGAGTGTTAGGATTTTGAAAAATTAACATAAGTTTGCTACCAACTTTATTTCGGGGTCAGAGTGACTAACTTATTATATAGTGCGCACCTGATTATACACAATGGTAACTCAATACATTCAAATATCTATCGATGCACTGTTTTATATATTTTTTATTTTCAAAAACAATATGTCTTACTTAAATTTGCATCAAAATCTTTATAATGGACTAACTTTCAGCAGCCAGAAAGGTAACATAGAAAAAAACATATATAAAACATATTTTGCTTAAGTTACAAATGCAAGGTAAGAGAAAATCGAGACATCAAAATGTTAAGATGTAAAGAAAAGTTTTTGGCATGTCTCGAGTATTTTTGTTTATTACTAAATTGATCGTTTAAGTTCAACGCTAATTCAACACATGATACACTTATCAATAGAAATATTCGTCATATCGAACAATCGCTCTGTCCTTATAAGCGTCAAAATTTGTTTCAAAATGGTAAGATGTAAAGAAACGTTCTTGTTTATTTCAACGCAAATTCAGCACATGATACTGTTATCAATTGAAACCTTCGCCATATCGAACAATCGCTCTGTCCTTATAAGCGACAAAATTTGTTTCATAATGGTAAGATATAAAGAAACGTTTTAATGCAAATTCATTATTCACGCATGATTCTTTTATTTATAGAAATATTCGTCAAATCGAACAATCGCTCTGTCCTTATAAGCGTCAACGTTGGTTTCCATTTCTCAGCTATTTCGCGAATCGCGATTTGACAATCGTATATTATTTCCATCATGTGACGCAGAATTGACAAAATAAGGACGCGATGCCGACACATTGACATCATTCTCTACATTTGACCAGTCAACATCGTTTCCTTCGAGTATGTTTACATTATAGTGGTAGGATTTGTTATAGATATTGCCTCCAAAAGCTGCAGAATTTTGAAAATGTTCGCTTGGTGTAGGGACCCCTGGATGTGTCTAGACTATATTCTATTGACACGAAGGGTATACCATTAGAATAAATTCTATAACTTGAAGGGGAATGGGTTAAAATGGAGCAGATTTTGATTGGCAGATTTATAACTTGTTTTGCTTTTCTCACATCAGCCAGCTGCCATGACATAACATGTAGAATCGTTGCAACTTTGAGATAGAACAGGCCCTTGAATTACTGGACAGAATATTTGAATATCTAGATTTACCGATTGTTTCGATGTAATAGTTTCAAACTTAAAATTATGAAATTTATATACATAATAGGTGTACTATTTGAGTATATTGACACAAAATATAGACTCATTTCTTTCAGTAGACTCTGAGGTATGCCAACCTCAAAATTTTGGGTGTGATCAGCATGCGACCTTGAATTATAGACAGCAGATATTCATGCATGTATATGTATTAGCGTTTGCAATTTGATTGTTTGAATCACAACAAAATTAACCGTTGATGTAATCTCATAGCATTGATTGATTTTTACAGTAACATCTAGCATTATAATTTTCTTTTTAATCACTGTTTTGAGTTTTATAAACTTGTAAATAAAATGTATGATTTAAAAACATGTAATATTCTATAACTCTGCCTAAAGTAACCTATTCTTGGTGTTTAGATACGCTATCATAAAAATACAACCGTATACCACATCTTTGTTCAAGAAAAATCAGATTAGATTCATTATTTTAAACTGTTTTGTCGTATCCAGGAACATACATGTATTGTTCATGATTATGCAACAGAAACATAGTAAAATATCAAGTTTCTGGTCAAAATGTAAACAAACAGCTTCAGATTATTTAATTGTTCGGTTTTCGTATTGTAAAGGGTTGAATTAGCAAACACCAATGCAAATACATGCATTAATATATCTGCTGTCCACTAATTCAAGGTCGCGTGTTGAACACACCCAACATTTTGGAAGTTGTTATACCTCAGAGTCTACTGAAGGGAATTAGACTATATATTGTGACAAGGTACTGAATTGATACACCTATACACTGTATAAATGCGATAATTTTCACTTTTGAAATAATACCTTAAACCAATTGGTAAAGTTGATCTTATGTATAATTTTGTCCAGTAATTCAAGGTTATGGTCTAATAAGATATTGTACTTTCATGTTGTTTTTCAAAAATTCATTTACATTTTACACAATAAACAAATTTATATTGAATATCGTAAAATTTGGTTTGGTCAATTTTAACACGATTTTTTTTCTAGATGCCGTATTAAATAAAATATGAATAAATATTCCAAATACTTTCGGCTGCGTTTATTAGATGTGTCGCATCATAATTGAGTCAAACCATTGTTCTTAATGGGGTGATTTAAACAATAGCCTATGAGCGCTTAAGAACGAGTGATTTACAATTGTAAATCATGCATTTATTGCGAGCAGGACACATATTATCCGCTCTGACCATAACATTGTTCTTAGAATTTTGCCTTCCCTTTTATATTGGTTTTATGGATAAGGTTGAGATTAAGCCGAGTGTAGAATTTAGGACCAATTGTCCAATCCCTCTATCATTTCAAATGTTCTAGCTAATGGTTTGTCCTTTCGAATCACTTCTTATATTTTTAATATTATAGTTTCTATTGGTATAATCACCCAACCGTTAAGAAGCGACTCCCTGTTGACACAAACACATTGCCAATTCATAGAAATCTACTATTCTAAGACAAAGCACATTCTACGAATCGATAGAATTCTACTATGCAAATACAAAGGGACTTGTTAATTTTCAAAGACACATTACGATCCTTGCATGAAAATGAGGAAAAATATCACGAAATTCGTTTTTATTTGATATCTTTTGAACTAATTAATATTAAAATTCAATATTTTGTAAATCAACCTTCTTTTTTGTTTAAAATTTGCAACACTTAAAATAACTTGCATTGCATTTGCCGTTTTAGAGCTATTAACGCTCAAAGTGTATCTAAGGAACTTGCGGTGCCTTTAGCTATATGAACATAACATATGAACAATATTCAATAAAACTTATCTTCATCATATCTCACTTTGGCTCTGTCCTTAACGTTCATAACGTCCATAACCGTTCGTTGCGACAATTTATTTGACCAGTGAACATTGTCTACTTCAAGTATCTTAACATTAACATTATAAACATAACATATGAACACAATTCAATAGAAATTATATTCATCATATCTCAGTATGGCTCTGTCCTTGTAAGCGTCAAAATTGGTTAAACCATAAAATATCTGTCACGTTATGTCGTTTTCTTTACATTAACATACGAAAAATATTCAATAAAAATGATCGTCATCATATACAGTAGAACCTCGTTAGCTCGAGGTCCTCAGGACTTCAGATTTACCTCAAGTAATCCGTGAATTCGAGTTAACCGTGGTTTTATTAGACTAATATATAAGATATGGGACTTCGAATTCACCTCGAGTTAACGAGTAATTCGAGTTAACCGTGCTCGAGTTAACGAGGTTCTACTGTATATTAATTTGCTCTGTCCTAATTAGCGTCAAAATTTGTATTCCTTTCACAGTTTTGCGAATCGAGATTCCTTTGAGTATCTTTACACTAACTATATGAAAATAGCATATGGCATATAAACAATATTCAATAAAAGTTATCGTCATCATATCTTAGTACGGCTCTGTCCTTATAACCATCAGCACTTTTATTGTCACTTTCGCCGCTGCGATTCCGATTCGACCACTGCATACTATTCCCATCACGTCCCAAATAAGGACGCGACTCATAGCCGCCTCTCTGCTGCGTTCGCTCATCATAATCTCCCCGTTTCGAGGCCGCAAACGGCACTTGTGATGACACCGGAAGTGGAATATCCTCGACTCTTCCGGAATCGAAATATGGATCACGTGACCCATAAGCGGACGAGGCGCCACCAGGCGGCGGTTTGCGGGAGTAACCGGAAATGACATCGCTCGTATAGCGCGATGGACCGATCCGTTGCGGAACGCTATGGTGGAAATCGTGTATGCTGCTTCCACCAAGGCTTTGTACGGAACCGAAGCTTTTGACGCTATCCGTGGGTGACGTTCCGCGGACGTTGTAGCGACGTGAACCCCAAGAGTCTCTGGAGGCGCTTTCTCGATAAGGAACGGAAGGGGAACGGGCTCTTCCGGTAGGGGAAAGGCGTCGAAAGGGTGGAGAATGGCGGCGAACGGGTGGAGAAATGCGTCTTGCGTTTGGAGAAATACGTCTTGCGTTTGGAGAAATGCGTCTTGCGTTTGGAGAAATACGTCTTGCGTTTGGAGAAATGCGTCTTGCGTTTGGAGAAATGCGTCTTGCGTTTGGCGAAATTCGTCTTGCGTTTGGGGAATACCCTCTTCTAGGAGGGGAACGACCTCTTCTGGGTGGAGAACGACCTCTAACTGGCGGAGAATAATTTCTTCTAGGCGGGGAAAGGCCTCTACCAGGCGGTGAACGACCTCTTACTGGTGGAGAACGACCTCTATTATAGGACGCTCTTTCATACGGACCAGTGGGTGAACGACTTCTTCCATACGTCGATCTGTATCTGTTACCCTCTAGATCTCGTTCGTACGAACGCGTCCCTTTCGATGGCGATGCCACAATGAACCGCTCGCCCCCTCCATATAGCGAAGGCGGTGAAGGATTTCTGCGTCGCCATCTCTCATTCGGTGAAGGCGGGAATGGAGGAGGCGTTCGCTTCCGGCCCGGATAGCTGACTCGGTCCGGCGATCGCGACGTATGTCGCGAAGGCGATCTCGAAAAACGCGCCGCCAACGCCGCAGCAAAGTGGCGAGTCTCGGGCTCGAACCTTTCTCCTTGGCGTCTTGCGAAATCAATTTGATTGGTTGCTCTGATTGGTGACGATGGACCCGGGGGTGAGGGCGGGCGATGTCTTGAAGGCGGTAAAGGCGGTCGATGTTTCGGTGGGGGTGACCAAGGGGGAGAATCGGAACTGACTATATCCATTGCTATTGGCGAGTAGCAACCATGTGACATTTGGGTCGGCGACGGCGAGCGTCTTTTTATTTTCGGCGGCGAACGACGAGCGATTAATTCGCGAGTAGCCGATTCGCGCGATTTCAGTGGCGGTGGGGATTTTGGACCACGTGATAAGGAACTCTCGCGCGATCTCGGCCAATTGCGTTTCTCGGATGGCGAGCGTCGAGCGATAGATTCGCGACTCGCTGATTCGCGCGATTTCCTGAGTGGCGATTTCGCTGCCCCGTGTGACACCGAACTCTCGCGAGATCGCACCAAACTCGGCGACCTACTTCGATCACTTCCGCTGGATTGCGCGCTACGCCTAATACTTCCAGTTTGAGCATCGATTGGCCTAAGGCTCGTGCCGAATGTATCGCTACCGCTGGAACCGAGTCGCTCAAACACAGACGCTTTGCCGCTCGTTTTGCTTTTAGTCGGTGGTCGAATCGGTGATATGAAATCAGCCCTATTTTTCTTATCCGCTGCTTTTTTCGCCTTTTTCAGCGCAGCGACTTTTTGTTCCAATTGTACAAGAACCTTTCGTGCTTTGGTACCCGGACTCGGATTATTTGTATCGCTGACCACACACACCTGTTCACAATCTTTTTCGTGCTTTCGCGATTCGCGACTTTTACTGCGATGCGATTTGGAACCATCGCTGCGACTGCGACTTCGTTTCTTTTTCTTCTCCTTACTCGTATTCTTCAATTCAATCTGCATTCCTCCCTGGCCAAGAAGTACATTCCTGTCTCCAGATTTCCAATCTCCAGATTTCCTGTTTTCAGATTTCTTCACTTTCTTAGCATCCTCCACATCAACAAAGACCGTTCTCTTTCCCAATTTCTTCCCGCCTTTTCCTTTCTTTCCTTGTTCTACATCGAGCATTCTTTGTGCCAAGGGCGACACAATTTCACCGCTTTCGACACTTGAACCTCCACCGCAGCTTGGAAACTTCTTTTTAATTGATTTTGGTGGAGTTTGAGGGAAAGGTGGAGGTATAGAGGGTGTTTCCTCAAATGCACCTTTGTCTAAAAATCAAGCAAAATTACAAGTTGTTTTGAAATTTATTTTAGACATACACACACATTCAAACCACTTGAAAATATTTATGTAGCAAGAATCAGATTTATGTATTTTCTAAGTCCTGTAAAACTGTCGTTTCGAAAATTAATGAAACCCATTTTGAATGTTTCTTGTAACAAAACTCGCTGCAACGACACAATAATTCATAATTAACTTTGGTTCAAAACAAAACAAGTCAGTAGAATCTACCTTACTCGTTTCCCTACCATTTGACATTGATTTGATGTTACGGATAGGGAAAGCGGAGAAAATGGGTTTCGAAAAGAAAAATATCTTGAACTTTAAATTTGTGAACTTACATCTATAAGGCTGATCCATTCTGCTATCATGTCTTTTATCGGCGCGCTTCTTAGTCCTGCTTGGTACATCAACTGCAAAAGGTGGCCGTTATTTTTTCTTTGTTATTTGAAAATTATTAAATATTGAATCGGCTTATTTTCCATTTTTTCATTTCGAAAATTGTATCTACTCGGAAAACATATTCGCGTTACACTCATGCTTAAGTAAATTGTCAAATCGCTCATGATGTGAAATTGTAAATACTTCTTTCCCCAAGGTACGTGCAAGTATTTAAGGAACTAACTTAGACATGAATTGCTTAACTTTAAGCATGGCTTTCCGTGAAAGCGACATTTGTGTGAACCCAAGTGAATTCTAAAACAACATGCGTTTGGTCAGAACAACGACGGTATAATTATCCGGCCGTAACGGGGCTTAACTAAAAATTTATATCAAAGATACAACTGAGCTTTACCTTAGCGGTCGCACAGTCGCTTACACGACTAACTTTTTGAGTAACTTTTAAGAGTTAGTCGCCCGGGCGCGACCATCGAATTTCGGTAAAGGTAAAGCCCTGCAACGAGGTGCAAAATCTACCTGTAAGTTTGTCATCTGACAGGTCCAGTTTATTCTCAGCATCTGCTAAAGAGGGCGTATCTTGAGACATCCTTTCCTCTAGTTCATCTTTTTTACCCTCTTGGTTCTTTCCGACAGTCGCCTGCTCGTAGAATTCATCCAGCATGTCGAAACTGTTGAAATCGCGATGTTCAGAAGTCGACGGCCGTAATTTGGTAAAATCTAAAACAGATAAAAGCGGTCGTTCATAATAAATAGACTCAATTGTTTGGTTTATTATATGCAACGATCGAACTTATGTTGATTATATGTTCTTCTTCCGGTTGATATATATTCGCTGCTAAATCTTTGCTATAAATATTTAAGGATTTTAAGACATACAGATATCAGTATTTGATTCTTCATGTAAAAAATGTTTCAAACAATTGTTTTAATATTTTTCATAGAAAGTGTATTGAGAAAATTTACCTTGTTCAAGATGTCTCTCTTCGTAATAAACTTGAAATGACATCAGATTAAAGTGATAATGTCTGCACAATATCAATCTCCTAATTATCATATTAGTAAGTTATATCAATGCAACTTGAACCTTTATTTGACATAAGAGCCGTATACGATTTCGATGCCTTTGGCCCACTTCGAGATTTCACATTCGTTTCCACTATCTTTTCCTCCAGCAATCGGTCCAGCATCTTATCTGTGTATTTGCTTTGACCTTGCTCGGTTATCTTTTCAATTTCGTCGAAAGACGGAAGGACGAAATCATCGCTTTCGTCGATAGGTTCATCTTTGCCTATATGTATAAAGAAGACAATATAAACATCATTAATATTTATAAATAGTAGTACACAAAGGTTGTAAAACAAAGCAAAATCTTAACAGGTATGAAGTCATCAAAGGATGCCAATGTTAATCATGACTATCCTTATAATGGCGACGACTTTCACTATTTTATATTGATAGATATGATAGATAAGGATAAATAATTATATTATGCGCTGATATACTGGGCTAGGATGAACATAAAATATAGGCTATTGTTTTCTTTTTATCTATTAAAAAAATCGGGACTTTTTCAAATATTATGCACCCTTTCAAGATTACCAAGATTTAAATCTAGTGGTTGCTTCCGGTCACGTGTTTTTAAAGAGTATATAAGGAAAATTGTTTTGTTGCGTGAAACCCTGCATAAGGTGACTCACCAGGCTCTTGTACATTTTCGCGTGAAACATCCAGTCTCTTTTCTGATTGGTCCACCAAATTCGCTTGCTCATTGGCTCTCTCGGTACTCGCATTCTGATTGGTTCCCTCATATCTCGTCTTCTGATTGGTTCCCTCTAAACTCGCTTGCTCATTGGATCCCTCAAAACTCGCATTCTTATTGGTTCCCTCTGAAGTCGACGCATTCTGATTGGTTGCTTCTGGCGAGCCAATGAAATAGCAGGGTAGCAGCCTCACTCTGGCACAATAGAACTCACGTGATTTCCGGTATATCGAGGGTCTTGGGTCACGTGGTTTGGTTTCCGGTTGACCGCTTGGTTTTATGGGACGTTCGAGATATAGCGGATCTAGCGGAATGCGACGTGCTGGTATCGATTTGCCCTTTAATAGGGTTCGTCCATGAAAAGCTGTTTTTACATCGAATGTCTTGTTTTTGTGGGTTTTGTCAGTGCGTTGAATACTAAACTGCTCTGACCTACTTTGTCTGGCTTTATCAGAACTATTTTCCTGTGTTTTTTCTCTCAAAGATGTTGGCAGCGGATTTTCTACAGATTCAAATGATGCATTATTATCCGGTATACTAACTGATCCGGACATATCATGACTTCGTTTTGAACTTGGAGAATCTTGGATTCCAGCCGACTCCTGGAATCCAGAAGATAGCTGAATCCCAGACGTATTTTGGACTCCGGCCGAGTTTTGAATTCCAGTGGATTCCGGCTCAACTGAATTGTAGCTTGTGGATAGATGTTGGTCTTGAGGGAAATTCTCAATAGTTCGTGGTGAATCTTTGGCAATATCACTTGGTGTACGGGGTCCCCGAAGAATAGGAGAGATAAAGTCCGGTCTGTAAAAGAAATGTTATTTCAATATTAGGCCTATTTGGAAACGTCAAAGCCTCTTCAAATTGTTGTATACATTAAGTTAATGTAAATAGGACTTAACTACTCTAAGAACTATTACGCCGGTGTTGCGGGGAAACAAACCTCAGTGGAAATTTACCTCAGTTCCCTATGTGTTTTTGTAAGGGACTACTGCTCTTTTCGGTTTATGCGACAATTGTTTCCCCGGACACAATTCGAGATGCATTTCGAGAATACATTTACACAGTGGATTAGGGGCGAGCACTTACATGTGCACTTGGGATTGCTTAATAATGATCAATGTGCCAATGAATTAAGGCTTTTCATTTCGAATTAATAACTTTTATTTCACTTTTGATTGGGATTTTTTGTTTAAATATTATATTTTTCATCGTGAGTTTTAAATAAAATAGTTATATATTTCTTCGTATGTATTTTCAAATTGCGTTCTTCGATAATTCATCTTAGACATGAAAGTCATATTTAAAGCTATTTTGACAAAATATAACAATCTCTAAACAGAAAATTGCAAAAATAGTGTATCCTTGTTCAACTTCACACATCAGAGTTCTCTTAGATATTCTTTCATATATAGTTACACAAAAATTCAAAGTATTGCTATTTGTTTTCAATTGCAATCGTCTGTGAAAACTTTAATTACATGCTGAGTCGAATGAAAATCAACTAAGAGGAAGGAAAAACAGATTCAATTATTAGACGAACATTTACAACACCGGTACGTAAATGATGCATTAAACTAAATATCTAAAGCTCATCTTGCAACTTAAACCACCTTTCTTTACCTTGGTTACATTTTCTATTGTATTTAATGTTGTCATGATATAAATTATAAAACTTTTTGAATGTTTAAATTTTAATTCAATGACTTCTCGCTTTCGAATACATAGTTTGGGGATGTGCTTCGCAAAAAAAAAAAAATAATAATAATAATGTCAGACTATGACTGCCTTTTAGAAATTAAAACCACTAACCTGTCTTGCTCTGATCTTTGTAAACCATCTTCCTGAACTTTCTCTCCAGACTCCGCTTCTTCTTGCATACACTCCAGATTCTGAATCACATATCCCAGCCCCTTGACAGCGAATTCCAGTGCCTTTTCCGGATCATTCACTACAACTGGGTTTCTTTTTCCAGAACTGGTTTCCTTTCCTTCGTCGCAACTGGTCCCCTCAACGCTCTCTTTTAGGGTGGATACCAGTTTGTTTATATTTTCATCGCAGCTGGTTCCCTCAACGCTCTCTTTTAGGGTGGATACCAGTTTGTTTATATTTTCATTGCAGCTGGTTCCCTCGACGCTCTCTTTTAGGGTGGATACCAGTTTGTTTATATTTTTATCGCAGCTGGTCCCCTCGACGCTCTCTTTTAGCGTGGATACCAGTTTGTTTATGTCTTGCAGGGAACCAATGCCTTCAATGTTGATATTGGTGTCATTGATGGGTGCTATTGGAGTGATGCTTTCAATAGCCTGCAAAGTCATTCACATCGTTTGTACATGTACATGTATATTGAATATGTCATCGATCAGTCACTGCAAAACAAGACTGTCCAAGGAGAGTGTGCCACACTTTGGTCATCTTTATTTTATGCTTATCATAAAATTTAATTTCATCAAATTGAATATGTCTTAAGGCGCGTTCACGCAAAAAAAAGCCTAATTTTTTTTTGCGTGAACAGAGGGGATAAATTGCTATGTTTGTGGCTATCGAAAATATCGGGTTTCGTGCTTTTTTTCGAGCTTTTTCGTTTGCGTGAACACGGTCTTATGGGCAAGGCGGTTAAAAACCTACAATGTAGATGAATTTACCAATATTTATCAATTTGACATAATATATTTTTTATATCGGTTGGAGAGTTAGAAGTTCAAATACCATTAACAAACAAAGATTAACTTTTACGTGACACCGAGCTAATGATCAAATTACTTCACAAAAAATGTTAACCAAATTTTAATGATTGTTGCACTAACCTCTGTATCTGATGCACCAGCTGTTTCGAGTCTAGGCGACGAATGTTGAATAGGCGGTTCGGCAAATTGATAGCCATGATTTATATCATCGTTGTTCGCCGAAGCAGGTACCAAATGTGAAGCATTGATATGCTGGTCGATTGATATCGCTGGGGTGGAGTTCGCAGCGGGAACATTCTATGGATTGGAAATGGGATTTTGGTTTTACAGGGCAGGGGAGGGTTGACATATTGTGAACGGGTGATATTGTGCCAGTTTATGTGGTTTTATTCAAAAATTGATTAATGAGGATGCAAGCTGCTGGGATTAATTCCCGTATTTGTACTGTACGAGTGCGAACCATGCAGTATAGATACTTCGGGCGAATTTAAACAAAAATAGATAATAAGGTTAAGACTATATAAAAACAAAAGATTTTTGCCTTATTATTATAAACATTCTGGTTAAATATTCAAGAATTCATAACTGTTAACATAGGATTTGCTTTAGATTTTGGACAAGGTCAAGGCAAGAATAATCACATATAACAAACATTCTTGATTATCTATTTATGAACTCTTATTCTAATTCTTATTCAGAGCTACATATTCAGAATCGTCCCCAAAGCAGGGTTAATGCACTCACGTTATTCCCAAATGAAAGCATTGGACCAACTTGCGGTGCATTTGACACATCATTGGACAAATTGTTCTGTCCTGTAGTACTGGGCGGGTTAGCTAGAGGCTGGTAGCAAATTTGTTGGGTACCATAACCTATCCCTTTAGCTTGTTGTGCTATTGCCACTCGGGCCGCAAACGGTTGAAAAGAAGCATCAGGGACAACATAGCTTAAGGGTGTTGCCTGCCTTTGGGTCTGTAGCGGGTAACTGGGTACAGAAGCCAAAGGGAAGGATGGGTAGCTTGCAGTTGGGTAGACCGTGGACACGGGGTGTTGTGGCATACTTTGAAGAGCCGCAGGATTTTGATAATTGGCGGCGGGATAAAGTGTTTGTTGAACCGGAAGTGTTTGTTGAACCGGAAGTGTTTGTTGAACCGGAAGTGTTTGCTGAGCCGGAAGTGTTTGTTGAACCGGAAGTGTTTGTTGAACCGGAACAACAGAGTAGATCGAGGGTCGATTAACCAATGGTTGACTTTCATATGGATTTGTTCGTGAACATGCCATTTGCTGGGCTTGTGGTAGAGGTGGGATAGGATGATAGACAGGCATAGCCGGGTGTGGGTGGTAGCTAGGTGTATACGTTGCTGGAGCGTGAGAGGCGAAACTATTAGAAGTTAGGGAGGGCATGTTGATATTTGGAAGGGGCTGGTAGGGCTGAGATTGCGGTAGGGATTGGGATGCTTGTTGAAGGGAGAGTTGAGGCAGGGAACCTGAAGGGTGGGAATATTGGGATATGGAGGTTAGGGAATGTGAGGGCAGAGAAGGAGGGGGTACGGAAGGTGGGGGTGAGGGTGGCAACGGCGGTGGGGATGCAGGGGGGTCGCTAGGAGGGTGGGGGTTGCTAGGA
>LQRL01161823.1:0-14689 GCA_001703475.1 Hydroides elegans
GTATACACCGTTGCTATTAATATCCAATTCCGGTATATCCGGGTGGGGGCTTGGTCCAAGTTCTGGCAAGGAGGTGGATCCCTCTTCAGTAAACACTGATACGAACTGGTTGTTGAGGATATTTGCTTGAGACTTTGAGTTCGTATGAGAGACACCGTTATACTTTATTATCGGGCAGAGACCGAAGAAGGTCCAGAATCTTCTACTGTCCGATATTCCCCTGCTCTTTTTGATAAGACCGTGAAGGTTCTCTATCGTTCCAGGAACAGGACCCATGCACGGCACCTCAAGCTTTACGTCCCGTCCGAAGGACATTATACGAGTCCCCTGGGCGTGGAGTCCATTATGACTCAACCAGTCAATAAGTGGTGCATCCAGCGGGGTTTGAACCAGGGACCTCCTGATTACTGTAATTAACTCACCGGGCGCCTTAACCAACTGCGCCACAAACTCGCCCTCATTGAAATGAAATGAAAATGTTTATTTCGTTTTACATGCAAGAATACATTTAGTGAATACAATTATATAAATTCCGATCACTTTGACTATATTTATATACTGAATGCATGAAACGAAAAGGTTCTGACAAGAAGAAAATATCTTTCTTGTAAGTTGTAAGACCCTGTAACAAAAGTACTAAATGCACTACAAATACTGTTTAAACATCACCATTTCAAAAACACATTAAGTCTAACTTATGACTATATGATGGAAAACGAACATATATTTACAAAAAAAAATGTACTTGTACATTGATCATTCTATCCGTTTAGACAAACTTTGACAAAATCTCTTTCCGGAAATCTCACATGTAAACAAATATGACGTCAATTTTCAAAACATTGACATTTTATAAATTATGACAATAGCGGCCACCAGATATTTATGCTGTCACCTAGAAAATTGCCCGGACAATCACCCAAATGACGAGGGTTCAGACCACCGATGCAACATCAAAACCGATATTTTCATGCTTAGAGCCACCCGAAAGTTACAAACGGCACATACTACCCGTAATAGCAAACTTTCTAACAGCATTTTTAGTCCCCTATGACAGAACCATCATATACCAGAAATCGTTCCCCGTCAACATACGCATCTGGAACACTCTCGACGCTTACATCAAAACCTGTTCTTCGTTCGACCAATTTAAGTCAGAAGTGAAGAAGACGGGCCTACCGTAAATCCTCATCACGTTTTTAATGGACACTGTAAATACAAGCACCTGCACAGCACTATGTATATACCTACCAATTCCGTAAGAATGTTGCACTGAGCTTGTACGTGATACTCATTGGAGGCCTGTACAATATTGGAAGAAGACAAAATACATTGTTCCTATAACTAACCCGTTGCTTTGTTAGAATAAATGCTAGCACTGGATTACACGACCGTGTTCATTATAAAGCAAAGATCCTTTTAAAACCAAATATCCCATCATCGTTCGTTTGTATTTTTTTGTATCGTTTGACAGAACGATAACATTGAAATAATATTACATATTTTGTCATAAAGTGACAAATTGATATCTTCACGGGTTATTATTTTTGGAATTAGGGGAAGTTTATGTGGACCAAATAATGGTAAACTATTCCTTTAAAGAAAGGGAGTATTTGGGGTGTGAATTATACAGCGGTGCTGGTTGTACATAGTAGCTAACGGTGGTTTATACTTAGATATATTTTACATGACTTTAACAATTTATTTTTATTTTTGCAGTTTGAAATCTGCATTCCATCATTAAACAACTATTATCGGTGCCAGTGTCACTACTTTAGAATTACAAAATGGAGATGTTCAAGAAATTGAAAGACTCCGTCACAAATGTGCTGCCTGTGGGGAACCCCGTGAGTGCAGAGTACGATATTGGGAGTCAGCGAGCGAGCGCCGGCCCGGGCCTCTTGTGGAAAGTCTATGATGCACAGAGAAAGTCTACCAAACAGGTATGGATAACACACTCATTTAATCATTTGACCAATATCCGTGAATATGAACAAAGGTAAATCATGATTTGAAGCTTTTCTTACTGGGGAAAAGATAAAGAAATGATTATGGTTAAATGAATTTATAACAATGTTGACTTGAATAAGAATATATTGAAGTTAAATTGAAAAAATGTCCGATACCGCATATTGCTCACATGATTTTGGATAATTTCATTTTTTGATGTCTGTTTTTCAGGAAGCGTCTGTGTTTATTTTCGAAAAGAAGAGTCTCGACCGTTTGAGCAAAGGGGACCGTGATAGGATATTAGACACATTGAAAAGAGGCGTTTCACAGCTGACTAAATTGCGTCATCCGAACATACTTTCGGTCCTACATCCATTAGAAGAATCAAGGTATGATTATGTTTGACAACTTTGTACAGTACAGTCCTTAGGTTAAATACACGGTAAACCACATTTTATTCTTCAAACATGCAATGATAATATATACTATATAGGTACTCCGCGTATGTAACTAAAATTATCCAACTAGAAGGCCTCCTTTTTATCGTGGCACTTAGTCTAGACCCTGTTATAATAAGCAATTAATTTATCAATATCCCTGTGATACAAGCCATTTGTATTGCGTCGTTGTGTCCAATTACCATTTTGAATGTATGTATATGTATATTTTTCTCAGACACAGCATCAAGTTTGCCATTAAACCTATATACGTCAGGATTAATGTAAACCCTTTTATACGCACAAAACCCATCAATGTTTTTGAAATACAAGCCATTTGTATTTCGCCTTTGTGTCGAATAATCGTTTTTGTATATTTCGTTTCTTCGTTTTGTTCCACAGAGACAGCATCGCGTTCGCCACGGAGCCCGTCTTCGCCAGCCTAGCCAACACTCTGGGTCGCCATGACAATATGCCCGTTCCCGTACCAGAGTTTATCAAGCAGTTCGAGTTGTTTGACGTCGAAATCAAATACGGCCTTTTCCAGGTTTGTTAAGTGATGTTAAAATAAAAACAGATGTATAGATTTAGTATTAACAAATTTCTGTTTCATAACGAGTTTGAAGATAAGTTATCATAAATATGTAAAAGTTAGATTAAGTTTGAAAAAAAAGTATTTCATTTGTATAAGTTACGTACACAATTATGATTAAAAGTATATCGAACGCTTCGTAAATAATTGAAAAAAAAGGTTACATATCTGTTCTGCTAAATCAAATACACAAAGATCATAATTCCCCGAATAAACCCCACAGCTAGTTTGTCAATATTTCACTGGTCATTGTTGATTTGCCTTGCTTACTTGGTTGGCGTTTTATGATTTTGAAACTAACGTTATTTCATTTATGTTATTTACAGCTAGCAGAGGGTCTTGCGTTCCTACACAACAGCGTCAAGCTGGTTCACGGCAACGTGTGCGCTGAATCGATTTTACTCAACAAAGCTGGTGCCTGGAAGATCGCCGGTTTCGATTTCTGCATTCGAAATGCCAACAACACTGAACAGGCGGTAAATTGATGTTGAAAACCAATTATTATTATATTAATGTTCCTAAATAAAATGTGTCACTATGAATAAAAAATATATTTTACATTCTTATCAATCGAGATTTAATTCAAGGATAAAGACATGTTCTACGTTCGTCTATGCCTTCTTTGACGATAATATTTTCCCGTTCAATGTTTTATAGATTCTGAAATATGGAGAGGTAACTCATACTGATGTTTACTATTGGTGTGGTATTTTTATAAGCTTTGTTTTAACTATTTTTCCTTTCTATTTAGGAAAATCCGCTTTTCGTTTCTTAAACATTGCTAAGACATATTTAAGAATTTATTATAACAGTGTAGAATCTGTGATTGCCTAATTCGTATTTTCACTTTAGTCCCTTTGCTCATTTTTATGGGGTTAAGGTTTTCCGTATTTGTAGAAAAAAACTGAACTTCATCAATTAGACCTTACTATTATTTGCACTTAATTTGTATTTCCACAACGACATTAAACATCAGAGCTGATTTTGTCAAACAGAGGCTTTATCACTATATATATACGTATAAACTAGCTCTTTGCAGATTATTATCACATAAATTAAGCTAACCAATCATATCTACTTTCAGACTTACTACCCCTGTCCGGAATGGGACCTCGATTGTCCACCGATGGCCCAGCAGAACCTGGACTATTTGGCGCCAGAATACATTGTGAGCACGAGCTGTGATACGGCCAGTGACATGTTCAGCGTAGGAATACTATTCTACGCGGTCTACAATAAAGGCAAGACGCTGTTTGAGTGCCGTAGTGAGCTGGCGGTGTTCAGGCGAAATGTCAACGAGGTATGGATAGTTATTTGAAAAAAAAGAAGAAAATATGAAATTGACTTATAAGTAGCGATAAAAAACAATTGTCTCACTTCTCTTTATAGCTAGTAGGTTCGATATTTGTTCACTTGTCATGTTGCTTTAATGTCACTTTATGCCGTTCAAACATACTTGTTGTTTAAAATAACTTGTCTTCAAGTATACATATTGTCATGTCTTGTGCCATAATCATGCAATCATATTTCTTTAAAGCTAAAGAAAATGAACTTGGCTGTCATGCTAAGCGAGGTGCCCAGTGACGTGCGCGAATACGTAAAGTTGCTTCTGAACACCGAGCCTTCTGTCCGGCCAGACGCCAACCAGCTCTCTAAGGTAACAGATAGAATGATAAATCAAAGTTTTTCTTTAGAAAATATCGCTTCACTACCTACACCAAGAAACAAGAAATTGATCAGCCCTAACTTCTATCTTCCTTATAGTGCTGCTGTATTTTTGTGTGCTGTATAAATTATTGAATTAATTAAAAAAGATATGAATCTAATAGGTAATCAATAGGTTATAGGTATCAAGAAAAGTGATAATTGTTTTAAACGCCAATAAAAACTAATGTTCTGTACAAATGTTTTACCAAATACTGTTCAAAATTCAAAATTGAAACAGACTGCATTTTTTAATTTTCAACTTAAATTTGAAAATATTGTTTTGTTTCACAGCTGTCATTTTTCGAAGACATGGGATCGATGACACTGCAATATATGGATTCCCTGTTTCAACGAGACAATCTCCAAAAGTCACAATTTTTCAAAGGCTTGCCAAAAGTCATCGAAAAGCTACCAAAGGTAAGTTCAAACTGATAACAAGCTCGCATGCTAACTGATTAGTTTACAATCTAAAATGGTCATATATCACGTTCTTTAATGTCATATCATATTTGAAGTGATAACGTTAGAATATCACCGATTCGAAGCGAAAGTATGACTTTGTTTCTAAATGATGTTTTGTTGTTATATTCTATAGTAACATTCCCTTTCACACTTCAGCCTACCATATAAATCTAAAGTTGACCCCGTAATGTTACTGTCCCAGGGGTGAAAATAAGATAATTTTCACACTCGCCAGACTGGCGAGTGAGTCAAATTTCACAGTCGCCAGCGAAGATTTACACTCGCCAGGAGGTGAAAAAATGCAAAATGAAAACCACTAAATTGTGGGCTTCTTAATTTGTTTTTGCATGTTTACGAAATCATTTCTAAGAAAAAATAAGCGAGCGCCGAAGGCGCGAGCCGACAAATTTTGTTGAAATTTTTAAAATTATATTTTTGACGGTAAATTTTACACTCGCCACGCTGGTGAGTGACTTCAAATTCACACTCGCCAATCGAAAATTTCACTCGTCATGGCGAGTGCGGCGAGTGCTTATTTCCACCACTGCTGTCCTCTTCATCGATATAGAAATAATTGTCACCTTGTATATATATGTCAATTTGGCCAAATTTGCAGCGTGTGAACCTCTTCCGCGTCCTCCCGCCCCTCTACAAGGAATGCGCCAACAAAGACATGGTTCCCTTCATCCTTCCTTCTGTGATGCTCATAGCGGACCAGTGCTCGCAGGAAGAGTACATTAAGCACGTGTTACCGGGATTGAAGCCGTTGCTTAAGTTGAAGGATCCTGTGCAGGTTAGGCTGTTTATGTGTATAAGTGATTGTATTTTAGCTTTTTCGTATATATATAATTTGTGTATTTTTGCTGGCTTGGCTACATATATGGGCAAATTTCACCGCCTTACTCTAGACTAAGATTCAATGTTATAACAAACGAGAACTAGGCTTAGAGATAGTCTGTGAAATAGGTCTTTATCCCCCGTGAAAACGAGGGGATATAGGGTTGAGCTTGTCCGTCTGTCCGTCTGTCTGTCCGTCCGTCCGTCCGTCTGTCTGTCTGTTTGTCTGTCTGTCTGTCCCGCTTGATATAGGGTACTTTGTGCACGCGAGTTTGGTATGAAGGAGTTGAGCTAGAGCTTTCAAATTTCATTCTCGTATAAACCAAAGTCTGAAGTCGTGCCTCGTTAAGGTTTTATCTGGATCGGTTGAAAATTGTCGATTCTGGAACACTTTGAAAATTGTCGATTTAAACATTTTCACCCGATGTTAAGTACTTTGTGCACGCGAGTTTGGTATGAAGGAATTGAGCCAGAGATTTTTGATTTAGTACACATATAAACCAGGGCCTAAAGTCGTGCCTCGTCATGGTGTCATCTCAATCGGTTGAAAATTGTCGATTTTGGAGCACTTTAAAAAGTAGCAAAAAGATGAGGAAATGTGCCTGACAATATAAGATATTATCATTTAAGTACGTGGTATGTACTTATATAAGCTGGTATGTACTAAAGGTGGTATGTACTTATATATTGCTTATATAAGCAAACATGCTTATATAAGCATATTATTTTTTAGATTAGTGAAATTATATTCTTTCTTCACTTGTCTCGTCAGCTGCCCTCCAAAAACATTTTGCGTGTGATTTTATAAGCAAGTATGCTTATATAAGCATATTTATAACCAATCATGTATATATCAGCATATTAATCAGGAAATTAATAGAGATGTATTAACACCTATTTGGTGAGCCTGGTGCATTTGGAATTGGCATACATAAGTAATTGTGCTTATATAAGCATATTTGCAATGTAAGTTAAATTATATATTCGTTTCGCTGGCCTCGTTTTTCAAACTGGTCTCGTCAGTCCTAGAGATGTCTTCAGAAAGAAGTGAGTGATGATGCAAGATGTTACTCTGTTTTTTTTTTCATCACATGATCTTGTTTATTCGCAAAATAATTCGTTATCTCCAAAGTTAATTATAGTAAAAACTGACCATCCTGCATCCACGAATTGTTGAAGTTCACGGGGGATCCAAGGTCACTGACCTTCTAGTTTAGGGTTATTCCTATAGGTACAGTTTGTATATTGTTACTGAATTGGTGACACATGTAGAGTCGGCGTAGAGTATGGATACAGGTATGTAAGACTGCTTTTCACATACAATAGATTAGTGCAGTCTTTCATGCAAACTATTGTTAAGTATAAATTCATATGTAACCGATATAGTATCTCTAAAAAATAAAGCAGTATCTTTTAGATATACACGTGGACCGTGAGCCTTACTCTATATTTATGTTGTCTCCTCCTTAATATCCACATTTTAAGGACTCACAACCCAACGCCTGGTTTTATCAGGTAGAAATTCTGACTGCGATCTTGTTTTGGCAAATGAAACGCTTATGTTTAATGCTTCAAGTTAAACCTTAATTGCAGTATCAATCAGCATTTGCTTTGCAGTTATCATGCACCTTAATACGATACCTTGGGGTTACAGTAAATTGAAGATCTATATTTTGGTGCATCTAAAATCTTTTGTACCAACAAAAGACTTGCACCACTTGCGTTATGAGTTGTTGAAAAAGCGGTGCAAGACTTTTGTCGAGGGCCTCATTTCCGTTGAGCTGAACGAGTGCATATTTTGGGCTTTCTAATCCAACGTGTTTCCTTTATTTACAAGTACTCATATTTAATAGGAACAAACTCAACCAGAGAAAATACGTTCATTCGAGGTAACGTTCATATGTAATATACATGTACATGTATAACCGATATCTACCCATAAATGTAGCCTATATGTGATAGGCTCCTATAAAGTATTCGAGATAAGAACTTTTTATTTAAGTTAATAGAAGAATTTCGATTTTTATATTGCTTAAATTGGTTGGTATTTTGTTTTCAAAAATCTTTCATGCTTAAACTTAAACTGAGTTATGTGGGGTAAAAAAGCGTTTGTTTTAGTTATTTAAGAACAAATTGAAATGTTTCATTTACTTTCTATTTTCTTCGTTTTGCATTTTGATGGGTTGCCTTTGTTTTCCTCAGTAAATATACTGACATGCATTTACATGGGTGCCTATCTAGGATAATTTGTTTTATATTAATGGAATATACAAGCTATAATCATAAACCACACAAAGCAATGTAAACGGAAGCCCGTATAGTCTAGGTCATGCAATTCGACGACATTGACTTATGTTTGACCCTTTGGAATAATAAAACAATATTTGGTGACACTTAACAATTAACAATCAACATTCCATGCCTTGGAACTTTTGCATAACTTATACGTTGCCTGTGTTATTAGTACATGTATATGCACTCGGGTTGTTTTCATGGATCAAGTCCGTTTCATAAGACAAACTGGAGTTAGATAGCGGAAGTGAGAATACATGCATACTAATCTGGTTCGTTCCAATTGAGGGGTTTTGTGCATTAGCGGATAAATCCTAATTTAATGTGGTGAGGTTGGAAATGGGTCAGGTGATACCAGATATATGCCATTTAGTATACTTATTAATTTCGTTTGTTATCAAATACAGAAAAACCTGTTATGAAAAGATTTGATAATGATTGAACGATTCTACATAACCTAGAGCAATAGTGTCAAAAGAGCAAAAAAAACAAAGATTAACTCACGAATAGAATGGAAATTTCAAGAAAATTAGTAAGAGTTATGGCTCAACTCACCAACTGAAAAATAGGGCTCTCTTCGCACAAATAATTAAATGAGTCCTTATTTAAAGCCAACGAGTATGTTTTAAGATCATGGTGCTGTATGTTGATGAATCTTACATGTACAATTCGAAATTCGGTTTGTTCTTGCTAGCTTATAATTGCTAAAAAAAAACCAAAAAAACTAATATATAGACAAGAGATATAAGCTGAATTTTATTTGTATTTATTTAAAATGAACACATATTGGTAAAAATCGTTAATATAGCGACTTAACAGTATCATACTCTTCAAGCATTTGCATTATTTTCATATTTATGAAAAAAAAGATATATCCAAATTCATTGAAATATCCGATTCAATGCAGAGGTAATGTTGAGATACCCGTATAGATTTAAATGCATTACTAACGTCACAACAAACATTAAAACTTAAAGCATTAAGCACTTAAAACCCATCTATAATTTGTCATGGATTTTCAGTTTGACTAGATAAATGCTAAGCTGCTCATATTACCACTCATACTCGAGGACTTTTTCATTGGAACCGTAACACATTGATGCTCGCTTCCATTAGGTACCAACGTAACAAAACATGTTTCACTTTTGGGACGAGGAAAATGCTTGTGTTTGATGTTTTTCGGTCTTGAGATAGCAAAAGTAGGAACTTTTGAACGTTTCATGAAATCATCTTGTAAAGTCCTCCTCGGTTCCGTATCCGGTTTCATGTATCCACTGGCTGTCCCAGGTTTGCAACCATTAAATTTTGTCACGTGATTTCGTGTTTTCACCGAATGGCGTAACGGTATAATCTCCATATATTCCACACTTTTCGAGCGTTGCCTCGTTATGGACCACCTATTCATCTTATCTGCACAGCCACCGAGTGCGTAGTTTGTCAAACCATTGAGATAACTCATGAAGAAAAAACCGTCGACACTTTTTGATCTACCCGCGCTTTGCAGGCTCCGCTCTGACTTATCTTTGCTGCAGTGATACTGATCGTTCGTTTCACTTAGTTGCTTGTAAACTGTGTCAGTTTCTGTGTCAGAAGTGGGTTCAGGTACGGACACTAAACTTGGCACCGAAATTTTGTTTTTAATATTCACTGGTTCCGCAACATGTTCTTGTCTACGAATCAGGCTGTCCTTAATGACTGTACTATCTAGACCATTACCCAACACTGTTGCATTCAACGCACCGTTTAAGGGTTCTTGGGACGATGTTGGGCGTTTCGTTATATTTTGGTGCAACCGTCGATTTAATTGTCGCGCTCGGTATTTATCGCGTAAGCAACCGAAGAGACAATAGAGAATGAAGAAAACGATGATGGCTAAAATGAGGATGGCTGCTCCGTAATGGATCAAAGCGTCGAAATTAATGCCGCCGATTTCATCATCTGAAAAATATAGATAAAAATAAAAATGATAAAATAAGAATAACAAGAGTCCAATCTATCTACTTTTATACGTGCGAGAATTGAGGAGTCGAGTGGCATTCAGTTTGTTTTTGGACGCTTAAAATTCCTCGCGGTTTGAAACCATAATGCTCTTTTACTGGTCATTTTTGTTGAGGGTCATTCGTGCTCCTTCGCACATATCTCTAGTTTTAAGCAAAAACATGTTTTTTTTAAAGACAAATCTTCAGTAATGTTGCAAAAAATATAAACTAAGGATATTCTGATTCTGTTTATCCGTAAATGAATAATTAAAATAGCACATTAGCCCGAAATAAGAAAAGTGATGGTTACTTCATTTGGTTTTGTTTGAAAATATCCATATATAAAGTAGCGAATAAATTTAGGTACAAATGTATCAATTTGATTTAATATTTATGATATCACATATCAATATGGCCTTACCTTTCGTGTCAAGGTGATGGTCTCTATCCGAATGCTCGTGGGAATCCAGATGATAAACGGAAATATTTATTCGCTTGACCATTGTTGAAATGTTTGAATTCACTTAAACTGCTAACGGGTAAATTGTTTGACGAAAATATCCATTTATGTCTTTGTAAGATTACATTATCCTTTTCCTTTGAATTGTCTTTTGAAAACAGTTACGCCAATAATTTCCAAAGGATATGTTCCTGCTTCGAAATCTGTATTAATTTCAGCACGATTTATTCCCATTCATTATCCTATTTGTTCGAATGATGATGCCTCACGTGCATTGATAAAAGCGAAATTTTAATGTTCAACTTTTTGCAGGCTGCTTCACATTTTTCTCACAGAGTTCCTGTTTGACTATCCTCTCTCATTTTCCAGATTCTTTATAATGCAAAACCACCTCGCTGAGCCAATTGGGTTAAGTCCACTTTCCACATAAGCCACCCCCAGCGCACACTGCACCTAAATGGACAATATAAAGAGGACACCCAAAAGTGCTATCAATTTACATCAAGATATATATGTTAGAGAATCGGGCTCAAAGCGTGCATTGAGCTTAATCTACAACATAAGTTTTCTGTCTTTATTGTCGAAGGTGGTGGTTTTTTCCGTTGAGAAATGGCGTCCGCCAGTCTAAATGAAAGACATTTAGAGGGCTGCGTGCATACAATTTTAACAGAATTGATTTTGGTTTTAAATTTAAATTTAATTCATTTATTTTTCTAGACTGGCCTACCCATTCACTACCCATACTTTAAGGCCGTTTTCGATGAAGTATGGGGATAGCTGGTATTTGTTTTCTCGGTTGTGATATCCCTTATTCGAAGCTTAATAAAGGGCACCAACTTTTATCATTAGGATTTTAACTTTTAAGCTTCCTGACAAATTCAATTCGTGACAATATTTGGTAGGTCACGATAGATGTTTGGTCCCTAAGTTTTGCTGTTATGATATTTTGATTAAAACACTTTGTCTTATTGCTATAATCTGAGTGGTGATACTTGTGTAAAGCTTGTTCACCGTCTTTTGATATTCTCGTTAAACTTGCCGGTTTCAGTATCTGTTTTCTCCAAGCAACAAACAAACAAACATTTTAATGCACAGATCTCTAGACTTTTACCGTTTTTTTTCTTCATTTGTCTTGGGATGGTCCGAGTTTTTGTTCTTTATTGCTTACTCAACGGTCTTGGGCTAATTGAAAAGGGAGTTTGCACACACGCTTGATAAAGACCCACGTCCTTGGCTTGTGAAAGTTCCCCTCAATCTAGGTTAAATATTTTAATGCCTCCAGAGTTAATGAAACTAGATGAAAAGCTTGTTTATTTATTTAATGGACTGAATGCGTATTTCCTGTTTATTTTATGCCGCCTTTATATTTAAATAAGGAGACAATATGCAATGGATGGATGAGGGGTTTGAGGGTAGGAGGAGGGGACTCGTGTCGTTAGTTATATGATACGACACATTCGTCATTCTTAACGGACAAACATATATTGCGGTTTTCTCTTGCTTTCATGATTTCAAAAGAATAATTGAATAAAATTTATTTTACATAGTCTATTAAGTGCATGCGGTCATGCTTTGCTCTTTTCAATAAACTGTCAGTCATTGGAATTTTTAATAACCCTAAAACTGACTTGTTAATTCTGGGTCATACATTTTTTATGCCGGAGCGATTCACCCAAGAAATCTGCGCGAGACTGCAGGGCCCATATTCTCCGCTCCACTTAAGCTTAACCTTATCCGTAAATCCAATGTAAAACGGGTGGGGAACATCGTAAATTTAAGGTTAAGCTTATAGCGGAGAATAGGGGTCCAAATCAACAGCCTTATCTGAAATCCATTCGGTTTCTTCACTTCCATTTTAAATTTTAACAGTTGCATTGCTATGTATCTGTCTACGAAATTAGAATGGTTTCCTTTAGCAGGTCTTTGCGTCTTTGCGTCAGAGATCGTAATTTGCTTGACAGAGGGCAAAAGTTGCACCGGATTCGGTTTAAAGAGTGGGGTTGTGTAGCTAGGGGTAGGGTTATGTAAGATAAGAAATGGGAATAAATTTGTTCAAGAAGTAGATCTCCATAGCGAAATGTTCTATTAGCTTAAAGTGAGCGACACAAGTCCAGATTCAATTACTATTCGATTTCACCTCTTTTCCCTTTTTTTTTTGGGGTAAGAAGGGCAAATTTGTCTTGGGTGTTTCACGTAATACGAGATCGTTGAATCAATATCTGTCAACAAATCTGGGGTGCACTAACTCACTTAATGTTTGTCCTTCCTCTATTTAGTCGAAGAGGGCTTAGGGACACATTTGCCAAATCTTGATTTTTGAGTGTTCCGTACATACCCCAGTGACCCATATTCACCCCTGACAATTAATCGCCGGTCTACTTTGGGCGTGGGAGTCTACTACAAGATGGTCACCGGTCTACTGACAAATGCTAACCGATCTTGCAACAAAAATACTCCAAAAGCAAGGGGTGTGCAATTAAAACATGTTTTTTAAGCAGTAATTTATCATACGATGTTTTCTAACTTTTTGCAATCGGCTCTAAGGTGGTTAATCTTTACTCTGCATTAGTCATTTTAAAGATACGATGTACAGTTTCTAGGATTATAAAGAAAAACCTCGACCCTCCTGCCGTAATATGTCATGGGCTCGGTGTTTTTTCGTAGATATTACTTTAATAAGAGAATATTTCATGTATGTGTTTCATATCATTCGATTCAGAAAACAATATTCTTCATGTTGAAAGGTAACACAAGCAAATTAATTGATTAAATAACGCATTTTTATTGGGAAAACCTTTGTCGCGGCATGGTTTATAAGGTGTGTCGATCTACAACATCATGGTTGGCGATCTTGTAACAGCATTTGCGAATTTGGTAAGGAGGTCTACTAACAAGATCGGAACAAAGGCTAGGAACTCTACTACATTCAAGACAACCACATGAGATCTGGAAAACCGGTTACTGAAATCAATGCAATTTTAGGGCTGCACTTTTGCGGTCGTACTATCGGAAATGTGACCGTCGTTTCTCCCACCTGAATGTAGTTTTAGACCACCTCGCGCTAATGTCAATGTGAATCAAGGTCAAAATGTCCCCGGCCACAATATCCCCGGTCATAATGGCCCTAATGTTGGCAACATAGGTCAAAATATCCCCGGTCAAAATGGCCTAAATAGTATATAACATTTAAAATATTTATTTCAAACCGTTAACATGCTAAATCAGATATTATTTCAAACTATGCATGTTTCAAAATTATTTTAGACATTGCAAATACAATGTTATAATAAATCAATATATATTTCAATCATATAAAAGTATTTAACAATGCATACTTTAAGAGCAACACTTGATAAAAAAGACTAATTGAAACTACAACATATTTTCTGTGATTTTTCGTTTTTTACTTTGTGTACTATCTTCAGTTCCCTTTTGAGGTCAATCTCGATTGTCATTATAACCCCTGTCTCACATGCACTATGATTATGCTCTTTGGCTGTATGACAGGATCAATTATGGTATTGAAGATGAGGTAGAAATTTACTGTTTCAGAACGACCAATTATGATATATGAGTGACATAGAGTTGTAAGGACTTGAACGTATAATTATTTTCTAGTTTTCTTTTAAAGGCGATTTTTTGTCGCATCCTTCTTTACTTGGGCCATTTTGACCTGGGAAAGCTTGACCAAGGTTGCCGATATCGGGGTCATTATGACCGGATACCGTCAATGTTGATTCGATGGAAATCTACACTGTGCTAAAGGTATTTCTCAAATATCTAAAAGGCGCTCGCATCTGAGATGTTATTTTTAATTTGAAAAAGCGCACACAAATGTCATTTCGCCCACTGCCAGGGTTAGAAATATGGTAGAATAAAACGCAAAGCGATGAGCAAAATATCCCATATACATTCCATGTGTTTTGAATGAACGAGATCGGTGATCAAATCATAAAATGTCGTAGACCTCATT
>LQRL01161823.1:14699-25333 GCA_001703475.1 Hydroides elegans
TGTAGCCATTTAAAACCATTAATGTAGTAGACCGTTTAGCTATCAACTTTTAGAAATAAATGATAAAAAGTATGTTTTTAAGGATAAAACGACGTAATACAATTAATGAAATATCCAAATAGTTAAAACAATACATATTCTTAATGATTGGATGCTTTCTTGTATAAAACGGTATATTCTCTGCTTTAAAATGTCAAAAACTTATCGTCAGGTGGTGGAAATATCGAGACAAGCACCTAGTTTTTCCTTATAATCTTTTTAAAGGAACAGCCTTTTCAAACATTTTTATGTTCCGAACAAAGGCGTGTTAGTGGATCACCGAATGTCAAAAAAATAATTCATTAAACATTTTTAGAACGTCACTTAAAAAGCATTTTATAAACAAATACATGTTTTTCGTACGGTAGACCGGTGACCATCTTGTAGTAGACTCCCACGCCTCAAGTAGACCGGCGATTGATTGCCAGGGGTGATATTATGCACCCATGGATATGATAGCAGGGGTTTCGTACAAACGCTGCTTAAAGTTAAGTTTTTAGCATTAGTTTTATATATGCAAATTATTTTAATACTTTTTCTATATGTTTTGATTATATGATGTTCATAATATTGATATCAGAAACAATAGATTTATTCGCATAAGATTGTATCCCGTATTTTATTGATACCAGGAAATGAATTGTCATTTTGCAGGGTTTTCTCCATTTTAATATTTAAAAAAAAACATTCAGCACACATCTTTAAAAACTTCTGTTGGGGTCCTCAGTTATTGGATTACTCAAAAGATTTCATAGATCAATGATTGGAATCAAAGTGACTTTCGCTGGGGGTCCCTTAATCTTGAATCAATCTCATGTTTTAGAGTCAATTTCATTTTATATGAGCTATAGGGAAGACGTTTTACTCTTATCAAAATGGTCGTTTCCACAAGCTTGGATTCCAACAAAGTGATTTATCCGATATTGGGATGTGCATGTATAAACATATGGGTACGGTTGACCTGTTGATTTTATATAATTTAAATGAAAATGTAGCTCCAAGTTAGCATTTACTCACTCACTCACTCGTTCATTTGTTCTTTCATTGTTAAAAAAAATCCTTTATATGAAATTTAGGTATGTCAGTTTGAATCTTGTTTATAATGTTATATATTTAGAAGCATGTTTTACATTCTGTTGGAGTTTTGACATGGCTCTTGCCATCTTAAGCTTCTAAAAAAGGGTAGACATTTTATTTTGCGACAAGGTTTCCTCCCATGATAAACAAGGTTATTCATATGCACGTTGCATATAAGGGACATGTTATAAATTGTAATAAATCTTAGGGCTTGTTCACACGGGAAGCGACACGCGACAATATACTCATTCTTTCTTTATAAAATTTGCGATTCTCTGTCGCCAGTTTTATAAAGAATATATAAGTATATTGTCGCGTGTCGTTTCCCGTGTGAACAGGCCCTTACAGTTTTTGTTCAAATGTTTTACATTTCATATGACTGTTGCATGATAAAGGGTCCCAAATCGGTAATGTAATCACAATGGGATTGCAGCTACATGACAAGTGCCATGCCAGACACAACTATTATTTTTCGGAATTACCCAATAAAAAAGAAACGCACAAGGAATAATGTATTCTACGACGGTTGACATGTAGATCCCTATACATTTTGTTGTTTAAGTCCTTAAACCATGGCATGTTAATCACGGTAGAACCTCGAAGTCGTATAAAACTACGGTAAACTCGATTTTTTTTATGATGGACAGTCCGAAATTATTTCTTGGTCCCGAGCATTTCGTTTTAACGAGGTTCCACTTTGGTTATTTTGAGTTTCTGTAGTTTCTGTTGCGATGCAACGTGAGACGAGTTTTACTTGACCAATAACCTCTTTCAAAATGTTGCATAACCTTCGATCAATAGAATCCAGGAATCTTCGGCCTTGACCGACGTTTTGTTGACAAATATTGACATTAAATACATGTTGCCCTTCGTACCGTTATAAAATGTATTTTATTCAAAATCTTATTTAATACACAGGTCAACGTTTTATCTTCGACCAGTGAATCTATAGCCGTCAATTTGCACAAAGAGTTTAACCAGAGCATGGAGAGATGTTATGTCGACATTTCAACACTTCTTTGGTTACATAGTCATCACAAATAAAAAATGTGATCCCAGCGTCCCTCGAAACCATTTAATGAATCCACTGTTCAGCAAAAGGGTCACTTCCCCGGCATTATATTTATTGCATAAAACCCGACACAAAGTCAATAGCATCCAGAAATGTGCTAACAAACCTTGACCGATCCCGATATTGACATGCCCTATCTTTGCACCCGGACACTTTTTAGCAAATGAAGGGTTTCCGTGCAATACAGTTATGTATTGAATTGAGATTATGTATTACCCGGTAGATCACATGACTCGTAAACCATGTCATGTGACGAAACTGAATATTTATTGCAATCATATGCAACATTTCTGCGAGAAAAGTGTTTAATGAATTTGCTATATTTACGTAATGTTTGCGGTCAATTTTCTCATAAAACACCAAACATCTACTTATATTTAAGAGGACCGTGATGCACGGAACTCTATAAATTATGACTAGGGCCTGCAAGGAGAGTTAATGCACTCAGATGAAAAAACTTCCTGTGTCATTTATGTAGTTCTAGGGATTTTGCCTCTTTCATAACCCTTCAAGGTGACTCAAAAGTGTCTAGTTTTAATCTGATGAACCTTGTCTAATTTCTATCAAAGGATTAGGTCCATGCTATCTATTATGATTTAAAGAAATGTATAAGTACTTTGAAAATTTATTATTTTGCGTCTCTGTCGAAAAAATAAAGTATGATGATAAAAATAGAAACTAAAAAAGTGTTGTAAGCTGTGACTCTGTCTTTGTTAACTGCTGTTAAACTTATTGCCTGGTAGGTCAGTATGCGTTCGTAAGTGGCACAGACTTTGTTTGCTTTTGCCTGTCAATGAAAGCTTTTAATTATATCTAAATTGAAAACGACATAATACATACATTTTCAGGGTTCTTCCGAGCGCGCGTTTTTGCGTTATTTTTCACACCAAAATCCTGAAAAACGCACGAAAATCAAGGGCGCGCGTTTGAAGAACGCATGGCGAAAATAAAAAAAACGCATGAAAATTATGGGCACGCGTTTACGTTTTCCATTTTTAAGTATAATTAAACCATTGTTGTGCCGTATGTGCCTATATTTCAGGATAATAGTCCTCTAGAAATGCATATTTTTGATATAATATCCTTTAAAATAAAAATCGCTCGCACCTTCGGCGCTTGCATTTCAAAAACGGTATAAGTAAGTCAATCGGAGCCTAGATAACAGGCGAATTCGTGTTATGGTGTATCATTATTTACATCTGGCATACACCTTCGCGCACTGGTTACTATTGGTGCAGTTTAATGAATGCATTGTGCCCGAGGGCGCGAACATGATGAGTGCCAAATACATCCCTATTTTTTTATACCCGAAAACCTAAAATAGAGAGCCCTTATATCTCTTCTTATTCAATCAAGTCTGCTACTGACTCAATAATACAGCAATCAAGATACTGAAAGATTTTCGAAAACCTTTTCTGTCATTTCGTAGATGTATAATTTCCGTTGTCTATATATAAGAGCGTTTATTTTTAAATTGTGTTTTTCAAGTGAAGTGTGAATTTACAACTTAACCATATAAAACGCGCTCTGCGGACAGAAAACGCATCAAAATAGAGGGTGAGCGTTTTAAACGCGTCACCGAGCCTGCCTTGGACGAACCCTGCATTTTAGATTTTTTGATAAAAAGGAACGTCCGAAAATTATTGGCAATTGAGATTGCATTTGAAATCTCGAAACTTAATTTGTGTTGCAAACTAACTATTGAGTTTGAAGAGCAAATGAATTAAAAAGTAATTGACCTATATGTTTAATTTAAATCAAACTTATCGAGCCCGTCACAAGTAAAGTTTGATAAAAGATATATACTCGTCATTTTTAACTAGATAAAAAAAACTTTACTCTCAGGGACTGCGTGCGCTTTGTGTTAGTGTTTTGACTTTTCTCGCTTTGTGAATGACTTACTTTCTCAATTCAACAACCCTCAATTGCGAAACCATTACCTCATTATGTCGAAACCCATTCAAAAATATGTAAACGAGACACAAATGCCAATTTACAAATCAATTAGCATAGGAAGTATATATATTTGATTAGGAAACCGGGTTTGAATAGACCCATTTTATGGCTTCGTTTACTATTTGCTTCCTTGAGAGAAAAATGTTAATGAAAGCAAATCCAGGTTAGTACAGTCTTACCCGCTTATCTCGTACCCGTTTATCTCGTCACCCGCCTATCTCGTCACTTTTTCATATCTCCGACCCCATTTACATTAGCTAATTTTCAATCGGATATCTCGTCACCCGGCTATCTCGTCAGTCTGACCTCGGTCCGAGCACTGACGAGATAACCGGGTAAGACTGTACACCGTATTGCTGCGGGCAGAGCCTTTTATATGGGACATATAACTTATGGCTTTCATGTAAAATGGTGCTTAATCACAAAACATGATTTTTTTCCTACCGCTAAATAAAAAAAATATCCCGAAATTGAATATAAAGAGTCTTAACATAGTTATGAGAGTTATACTAATATAACAAGTACACAACCACCCTTTAAAATGTAAATTTTCCAAAAAGTATGTTTCCCCACTTTAGCAATTTTCAGCTGGAACTTTAGTCTGATACCATCGAAATTTCGAAACAGTACTTTATTCTGTTGGCAATTATGTAGTAATGTTAATATGAGATACACGTATGCTAAGGAAATTGTTCATAAAATCTAAACTTATGTGTAACTTTTCAATATCAATAGATTTTAGACCTCCAATGATTTGAAAGATTTTTTAAAAAATAAGATGCTCTAGGGGTTTTGTTGGTTTTAGAAATACTTCATTTTCGTTGATGTTTTATTAATTCCGGTTCCACAAATATTAAACATAAATAGATCTTTATACATTTGTCATAAAATCACGTGAAAAAGCCATGACTCTGGAACAAAATTACGCACAAACATACATAAATAAAATATTTCCCACTAAACCGGAAACTGGATTGAAAAACTAATGACGTCATTTCCGATTCAGACAATTTTTCCTGTTTATCAACGATTGGTCGAAAATTAAACCAAAGTGCAAAGTACACGTGTAATGCAATTTCATGGTTGAAAAAAATACGATTTTTGGAATTAATGAAAAGCAAAAAGAAAAAGAAAGAAACTTCAAAGCTTTTTCCGACATGAGTAAAAATGAAAAGGCTCATGTAATAAAAGTGAAACTTGCAAAGCTACATCTGTTTATATTTGTATTGATTGTCGAATATAATCAGTGCGAATACCTTGAAGCAATATTATTTTGTCCTTATTTTTTCATAGCTACCCTAGAAAAAAAATGAGCGGGTGGCATTCAATCATACAAAATTGATTTTTCGGATTTGCATAAACCCTAGATCTTAAGCAAATTATATGGGCTTTGCGATTGATTAATAATTTGACCATTTCCGAACTTTAAAAGTCATGTAAACTACTTTTTTTTTTAGAAAATGACGATTGGCTCAGATAACCTTTTCCTCATAATAGCATCAACATAATGTCTACAATATATGCTTTAAAGTAACTTCTTTTTCTTTATTCTAGATCCTTCTTGTGCTACTGCAGAATATGAATCTCCTTCTGAGCAAGACTCCAGCGGGTGAAATCAAACTCTACGTTCTACCTATGGTCTACGATGCGGTTGAGGCTAACAACCCGCAGATCCAGGTATGGCGGAATGCCGTAAATTAATAATCAGGGGTGGATCTACACAAGGAAAAATGTTCATCCCTTTGGCCCCCATACACCCCCAACCCCCGTTTGTTCTGACATATAATACCAAAATTATATATACATGTAATGTAGGTGCACCCTGCTTGCGTGATTATGTTCTTTATTGGCGCTGCCGCTCCTTGTTCGAAAATTCGTCCTCGTTTAATAACATTTCACTAGATCTAGACTATCTGTTTTTCCGTTTGTTAGTCAAAGTTCTCGTTCGTTATCATTAGTCACTTAATACACTATTTTTTTTTTTTTTTTTGCTGATTCATTTTCGTTTTGAAGTGAAAATGGGTATATTAATGAAAGCATAATATTATGACGTCACTATCAAGAAAAAAAGGCCTCTAACTGTATCGCGGGACAGTTACGAACCAGTATTATTTACGTGTTATATAGAACAAATATTGTCCTGTATGACAATGGATGTTTGAACTTATATTGTTAGGAAAAGCAAAAAGTGGCTCTTGTAACATTATGTAGGCCTTCGATTTCACTCCTAGGCCTTCCTATGTAAATCTGATTCTGAGACACTGATTGATCTAGTTTTCTTTTCCACATAACATTAAAAGAATTGAAGAATATAATTTGTTATCCGATTGTAACTGTTATTTGGTTAAACATTTGCATTTATCAAATCTTTTAAGCAAAATATTGCATCGATAGTTTAAAATACAGGTCATTTGAACCATATTTATTACCAGTGACTTCTAATTATTCGTTGAGTATTCTATAGATACATGTACATCATACCGATTGCTATAAACATGTTATTTTCCCTTTTAAAAGGAGCTGTGCCTGAACATCTTGCCGACCTTTGCGAATCTCATCGACTACCCCGCTATGAAGAATTCTCTCATTCCGCGCATCAAGCGTCTTTGTCTTGGCACCGCGCTCCTCAATGTGAGTCACAAACTTTGTTTTGTTTTTGTAAAAAAAAAAGTTTAATATAAATATTCCGGTATTTATCTTCGGTTTGTTGGAGCATTTGAGGTGAAGGTAGTGTGACATTTGGTAAAATTGCGCGAAAATATGGCAAGGCGGACGGGTAGATAGTTCCGTGAGGTGTCATTTTATGATCCTTTGTGCAAACGAACTATTATAATGTGCGAATATGCAGTCATACCTGTTGTGATATCATATTTAATTCCGTTTAATAAAAGAGTAAGCTTTGATGTGATGATATGGTTTCTCTGTTTAAGTCGAGCCTAGCTAAGGCGTACGACACTTTATCATCTGGACCCATCTTCTCCGCTATAACCTTAACCTTTAACTCACGCTTTTCGCTGCCCTTTTACATCGGTTTTAAGGGTAAGGTTAAGCTTAAGTGGAGCGGAGAATATGGATCCTGGACTCATATTCTCCGCTATCCTTAACCCTGAACCTTACCCTTAAAAACAATATTAAAAAGTTGGAAAAAGTGTAAGTTAAAGGTTAAGGTTCAAGCGGAGAATATGGGTCTTGATCATAACATATGCATTTGTTTTGCTTTGTTAATTTAGGTCCGCGTCAACTGTCTTGTGTGCATCGGCAAGTTACTCGAGTACATGGACAAGTGGTATGTGTTGGACGAAATCATTCCCATTCTGCAGAGCATTCCGTCACGAGAACCAGGCGTCCTTATGAGCATGCTAGGTGGGTGAATGCAAACAGGAACATTTTAAAATGATGATTCTGTCAGATGGGTGGCCTTTTCAATGGCTGGTTAAAGTTGCTTGGGGTGCGTATTACTGTTGGAGTCGAATTTGTCGAATATTTTGGATATCCATGTAGGCAAAGAACATCATACATGTATGTATTGTTTAATTGTTAAGAATAAATGGTCGCATATTGAAAAATAGTTATTGAGTTTTACCACATGCGGATGCAAAGTACTATATGAGTGCAAATTGTAAATATGGGGATATAATCAAGCCGATATGTCATTAAAGGTAAAGTTGAAAAGAACGTTATCAAAGTTTGAATTTTTACAACTTTCCTCTTTGGCTGATAAAATACAACCTTTTATTGAGTTTGACAAGTTGTAACCTGACAACTACATGTAGGTGAAATCATAACATATAGGTAGGTTAAGACAATTATAACATACACCTACGGGTCACAACTTCGCGACAAATAGTCGGAACTTATTCTGACTAAAAGCTGCAACTTGTCACGTCTAGTTGGAACTAGTTCCGACTGCAAAGTCGCAAGTTGCGTACTGCAGGACGCAAAAAGTCGTGAACGTTATCTTGAGCTACATTTGGCTAAAGATAAGCGAGATAACAAGTGTTTGTTTAGTTTGTGGAGCAACCCCAAATAAGAATCGTAGGCCTTGTTGGAATGAAATATGTAATGATTTATATTAGGTGTTTAAAACAGTCGTTCTCAAGCCACAATATAGCCTATTCATAATTTTGAAATCGATTTATGTCGATTGGCCGTTCCCGTTATTTTTCTTTAAATATGAAATAATTTTATTGATTTATACGTTGATTTATTTAGTTTTTAAGATTTTCTCTTATTATTTTTTCCATAAAGCTTCACCTTTTACTGGGAATATTGGATATGCAAAAAAATGCAACAACGAAAAAAATGACGCTATTTGTGTCAGTTTTATAATTCTTAAGTAGCTTTTTTTTAAAAATAATTAACATATCTCCATATGTGTTTTCAAATGAATACCTGATCTCCGGTAAAAGTTCAACTAATTTGGTTACAAACTATTGGCAAACTATTTGCTCATGAAAACCTGGTCTCGGGAAAATCACTTTTTCATCTTATAAATGCACCTATTGAATTCTGATCCCTATAAAGGCTTATGTCACCACAAAACAAATCCCTTTGTTCTCCATCAAGAAACTATGAGAATGATGCTAAACGGTTCAAAGAAGGATTAATAAAAATCGGTCAATTGTGTATCAGCTTTATCCCGTCATGCTTATACATGTACTTGATACACGTTGACGGCACGGGGTACTCAAAACTGAGGGCTAATGAAATGTGTTAATGTTTTTTTTCAAGAGCCCGATTTTTTAAAATATATTATATGCATATGTAATGCTTATCTCCTTGTTGGGAAAAAAACGTCAAAGATTAAAATAATAAAAATTTGCGAATGATTTATAAATCACCACGCTTAATCTCAATAATGTCCACGAATGAAATATACCAAAGAAATCATTGCACAAAAACATATTCTTCATTTGAGGAACCCCCTTCATCGGTAAACAAACACTTAATCTGTGTATGTCAATAAAAGATAATCAGATAAGCGGTCTATTATCAGATATCCTCGAATCTTACGGCTGTCATTTCACGACTTTTCACAACTTTAGGACGCAACTAGTTGAAGCTAGTTGAGGTAAGTTGAGACTGCTAAGTCGGAACTAGCCGCGAATAGTCGGGGCTATCTGTCGCGTAGTTGCGACCCGTAACGGTACTTTATAGCTGATTTGGGGTTTCTGATTTGATTGCCAGGTATCTACCAAGTGGCCCTGACGCACAAGAAACTCGGCATCACGAAAGATATCCTCGCCACAAAAGTGATTCCGCATCTCTTTCCACTCGTCATTGACAACAATCTCAACCTACAACAGGTGAGATATTGAGTTTATTTTGACCTCTTTTGCCCCTCTCGTTTTCGTTCACTTCCTATCTTCGGTTGTCATCAGGCGCTCGATTTCACCCGGTGCGCATGCATAATATTTTCAACCGTATGGCGCCAATTCGATAATTCAATAATTTGAGAAATTACTGGATATTAATATAAGATTGCACATACACATGCACTCACATTCTCCCACGCTCACCCAGTTTTCCAAAAATGCAAATTAGCAAAATCAAGAGGACCACAGTAAAATAATCTTTTATCATAAAATGATTAAATTTATGGAATTCTAGAGGTTCTTGGAGTTTGTAAACAAACGAAAAACCATATATTCGTATTTCATATATCCGTTCACGTCTATGATTCAACATATTTGCCCTTTATTTGACGCCATATTATTATTATTGTATAGAATGCTAACAATATGTTAGAAACACTCTCAATTTCAAATTGTATTTTTCTTTTTTGCAGTTCAATGCGTACATGTCTGTGATTCGCGAGATGATCCAACGCGTGGAAAACGAGCAACGCGGAAAACTCGAACAGCTCAACTCCGTGCAGAACGAACAAAAGTAAGTCTGGTTTACATTATCGTTTAGAGCAGGCGCGGATTTAGAGCTCGTATATGTCATACAAACAAATGATTTGGCGTCCCCCGTTCGCTCTGATATATTCTGCCATGGGCGCCCCGGTTTAAGAGTTGATGGATCCGCGCCTGAAATTTGATTCCCTGTATACCACCAGTTATACGTTTGATGTAGAATCTGTCTTCGCTACTCGCCTTGAATAAGGTTTATCTTTAAATCTGTAAAGCTGTAGCTTGTTATAAAATTTATGTTGGGCAGATTGCTCTCATATAAGGGTTTGAGTGATTGCCTGTGTGAAGTGGTTTGTTCGACTTCAGTTTTATACGTTTTGAACACAGTCTAATCCATAGTATTTGAAATTAATTTGTTGTGTGTCATTTTTTATCTATTCTACACCACCTGGTATAACTTTGAGGATTTCACTAATTTTATTATATTTCCTAATTATTTCAGGTCATTGCCCATGGGAAACCTGGCAAAATCAACGACCGGCCAAATGGGCATGAGTAACGGTGCAGAGAACTCGGATAACATGGTAAGTCATATTTCCTGAATAAAAAGTAAAAAAAAAAAAAAAAAAAAAAAA
>LQRL01161824.1:5610-19542 GCA_001703475.1 Hydroides elegans
CCCTCTTAATCCGCGCCTGGTACTTTATGGGCATTTACACAAGTGTTTAGCGCAGTTGCTGGTGTGTTTAACTGGTGTTGTCAACCCGAGTCGGCAGTCCTCCTGCAAAAGTTGGAATCTATCTGTACCCTAGTTAACTTAGAGCTAATCAGTATAAGTCTTCAGTCACCAGCAATTTGGAGGACGGTTAAGGCTCTCCTGGCACGTTTAACAGCAAAGGGGCATACCGGAGGGTGGTCCGTTGGCTCGTGAAGGATGGTGCTTATTCGGGATGGTAATTCACTTTGAAACAAGATCGGGAAAGCAACTGGTGGTTTCCTTCATATCATATCATCTTTAAAACGCTTGGCAATAAATTACCAAATACGGTGAACAATCATGTCGATGATGTGATGACTGATGACATGCTTAAAAAGACCTTGATGCATAATATAACACGGATTAGGCAATAAATGTGACCAATTTCCCTAACACTACCCAAAAATATCTCAAGCAAATTTACAGTATCGTTTGCCGTTGCGTAGCTCTCGGTTTTGTATCTATATTCTACCTATTTTACGTTTTTTTGTTGAACATATATTTTCAGAATATTTTCCTTCCAGTCTTAATTTGACTAAAATGTGTCTAAATCACAGTGGTTTTCTATGGTTTACACTCAAACAATGTAATGCTCTTGTGAGTAATGAATTCACGATTGCTTATTTACATTGACAACAATGGCACTCAGAAGTAATCAACCAATTGCATATCCAGACACGTTGGGCATAAGGAATTATGAAACGCAATCCAGAAAGCGTCTTGTTGTATTGCGATGATCTGGTGAATTGGTAATGTTCATTTGGAGTGGCATGTAGATTAAAGTTGAAGCAACCAGTTTTAGGCCACCATCATAGCCGATGACATTGTTGCGACGCCACCACGTCGCCAAAAATAGCATAAGTTAACAGGAACACGGATGCTACAGTTCAATCAAATTATATTGTTGCCTATTAGAACAATTATTGTAACGAAGTGCTACTGGAAGTAACTCACAAAAAAAGTGATTATTCCATGTTGAGATATACTCATTGTGGTAAAATAGCTACACTCGCCTATTTTTCGCTCTATTTCATATTAATTTAACCATCATTTATCAATCAACCTTTTTTAAGTAAAGATGTATTGTACAATTTATTATTGGTAATTTATTATGAAAAAAAAACATTGCTTAAACTAGAAGGTACGACTATAAAAGCAGCCAAATCAACCCTTTTCGATTTCATTTTTCACTCATTGCTCGAGGTGTAAACATCGATGCACACACCGAGTTTTCTTGATTATTTCTCTAAGTAGGATACCAATCTTTTTGAAAATTGCTCATACCAATTATGAAACATCATGCATGCACTTTCTGTTATTATTATGAAGAAGTTATGCTTCTGTTTTCTAAAAAATGCATTTGAAAAGTTTTTTGAAAATAAATTTTGAATTTATCACGTGATTGCATTTGAAAATTCTCCAATGAAATGCATGGTGTGTATCCTGATGGACAAGATGTCAAAAAGGCTCGGGGTGGATTGTGAAATCTCCTGAGGTTTTCAAGTGCTGCTGCTAATTATGAGATCCACCGAAAATGTCCATTAATACGTCATTACCACAATGCACTGTCAGCGAAGATGTCTGTTTCTTTGGATCTTAATCACCATATCAAATTAATGTGTTTACTAAACAACAAACATAGTGAGTTGCGTGGTAAAACTGGCTGACGAGTCGTGAAAACCCCTCAATATAAGCACAACCCACAGAACGGTGGAAAAATCATTTTTCTTGACGCTCTGCTTTAAAGATAAAAAGGATCTCATAAAACAAACGCATCATCTCTTAATTTTACTCAGAATTCCTTCGAAAATTTCGGCGTTCACCCGACGCTATGTTTTCAAATAAGCGAAATTCATAAGCTGATTTATTTTTAATGAATAATTTAAATTGAGCAATATTTTACTGATGAAATTCTACTGATCAATGAATCGGGACTGAGTACAAACATATGAACACTTGATACACGATGATAACGCTAGATATGAGCGAGTTTGGGGAATTAAGAAATGTTTAAGTTGACGCGCTGGAGCTTTTGGTTGCACCCGAGCAGTAAACAAGACAAGTTAACAGGCCGTTTGCAGCTCTGCTTGATTGAATCTGGACCCATCGCCAGGATTCGGTTTACTTTAAAGGAGAACTACTTAGCAACTGCTAATGAAACGCTTTTCACGGCAACCGGTGAAGGTTCAAGTTGCGCTCGCAGACACGGACCCCAGACGTTTACTACAATGGAATAGTTGCAATGCGCCACAAAAGTGTTTCAAAATGGGCATGATTGATTTTTTGTTGCATTTTGAACAAGTATATTTTAGATAGCAAAATTAGTTAAAACTATAGTTAACTTTATAATTATGATAAAATTATGGTTGTTATTGCAAAAGATCATAAATACCAATTTAACTGTTAACATGAAACACCAAAGCATTAACGATGATTGGTTGTTTATTTATGTATCATTAATATTGGAAAAAATATCTCTAAAGTCTACGTTAATAGCTTGAAGAACAAAAACAATGTAAATGTAATAGGGTATCTTAACTTTTATAGCAAGTATATTTATATTCTTAGATATGTAAATTATAATTGCCCTGACTGTGTACTTGTCCTGAACATTATCAGATGGATTTCGGCTTTCAAAACATCAAAGATATCCTGAAAGTAATTATTTCAATTAAGTAGAATATTTTATAAGATAAATCGTGCTCGGTGCATATATCAAACCTTTTGAAGGTGGAAAAATGGATCGATATTCTACGGTAGTGTTTCTCGTGAGCACCTGTTCGGTGGGCGTGTGGTGTGAGACGCGTGTAGACAGACACGATGAAGCCAATGCGATAAGATAGCACGGGCGACTCACCAGCCATAGCGTACCTAAAGCGGATGCATAGGGTGAGAATGCTAGGGAGAGATATGTAGGGATATATGTTCTTATGTGTTCGCTGCAATATGTAATATATGTTAAACTGAGTAACCATATAGGAGCAAAATAGATCATATGATAGAAAACTGTTTGATTTCAGTAGAGAATTAATGGGTTCCAATGTTTTGCAAAGGCATGCTTGTGAGGAGATTGAAATGTAATGAATAGTACGTATGTTGCGTGTCAATTTGTCTACCCGAACCAATGTGTCTACCCAAACCAATATGTCTACCCAATCGTGCCAATGTGTCTACCCGAACCGATTTGTCTACCCGATCGTACCAATATGTCTACCCGTTTTCTACATTGAATCTGAGTGGGTAACAGTAAAAAACCAAATCGGACTGCAAATTTTGCTTATATTATCTCTCAGTGATATTTAATAAATCATTCTTCTGAAAATAAAGATATTAGGTATATAAATATGCATCTCAAAGGCAAAAGGGAACACTACAATTACTACTTTATGTGATTGTAAAAAAAGGGGGTGGGGATCATAATATTAAAGCTAAATACCAAATATTACAATAATTATAATTTTCATTATTTATATATCTGATTCTATTATTTTTGCACAAATTACACAAATAATAAATTACAGTGATTATTTGAACAAAATTAAGATAACATTTGTCTTATAAATAATAAAATAATGATTATTAAAAGATTCCAAATAGAAAATAACAATAATGATATTAATATTAGATATGATAGTTACTAGTAACTTCATTTTTATCACCATATTTATTTTTAAAAAAATGAAAAAGGATTATTTCCAATCACCATTTACTATTTACCGGTATATATCGTGAATGTTTTATTCTTTGTATTGTTGTATACATGTAATTCTAAGGTGAAATATTATCCATAAAACGACCTTAATAAGCTACTAATTTGTGGTTTGTACCAAAAAAAACTTCCAAAAATATCACATATGGAATTTGTTTAGAAACATCAACTACTTAAAATGGGTAATGTTATCATGGATATATAAAGTTTTAGCTATAGGAATTTCAAATAGTGCTTGTAAATTCAATAATTAGCATAACACGATAATTGTGTATAAGTTTTCAAGATTATAGGTTCGAATTTTCGTCGAGAGATAATGATTACGATATATTGCAATTTATTTTGACCATTTGAACCGTTACAGACATAGAATTCAAATCAAGAATGGGTAGACAAATTGGAACGATTGGGTAGACAAATCGGTTCAATATAGTCGGGTAGACACATTGGTTCGGGTAGACATATTGGCACGCAACATACGTACAATTTATTTTTTAAGCCGTAGACACATTACCAGATTCATGCACATATTAAAACCTGACGGTGTGACAAATCAGTGCTTGAAGTTAGATCATTGGGTGCCTCTGCCTTACGCTTTTCCTTTCTGAGTCTCACTTTGTACACCGGTCAATTTCGGGCAGAATACCTTGATAAAGAAAGAGCTCGTTTCCGCAAATGACCCAATCTGCGAAGAGATTTACTCAAGGTCAACATGTGTTACCTTTCAAACAGCAGACAAATCGCTGTTTTGATCCTGTTATGGTTTCTTTTTACGGGATGCACTTGAGCGGTTCTCCCCATCGCCGAGGAACGATTGTAGCGATTTCGAAAAAGGACTTAGCGCCATTGAAGGCAATATGACGTTGCGAATAAAAGTTTGGAAACTTTATGTGTAGACGCGGTAACTTGTAAATGCAAGTATTTTAAGCTTTAAAAACATGACAATACTCTTTTGTTCTTTGCACGGTCGCTTTATTTTATATTTTTTATATAACATTTAATAGTAAATCGTTTCCAGTATAAACAATTAAGAACGAGGACGAGACAAGAGTGGTTTGGGCAACAGTTTCAGGTGATTTTATTTTCTTCTCTGCACCGATGCTATTCGGGGAATATAGAATTGCAGCTATGCAGCTGGTTAATGAATTAGCCATGTCTTAACAGAAAATATGAGCGATCGGTTAGAAGCGGCGTCTGACCAGTGTCCATCCCGGGATTTGCACTATGCCAGGTATGCTGCGAATCCCGTGATTTCCTAGCTGACAGGCAAAAAGTAAATGGATGTTACCGGGTATGAGATACTCATAATGCGAACGGCTGATAGTGAAGACGTGTATGAAATATATAAAGTGGTTTTATGGTATAACATACAAGAGCGAGCGGAGGGGTGCCCGGCGCGTCCGACCCTTCAAAACCCGCGCCTGTCTACATGCTCGATGAACATGATAATTACAAAGTGGATCTATTGAACAGTCTGTGTTTCAGGTCGGGCCGAGCATTCTGCTAGAAAATAATAAGTAGTCAGGGGTGCACGTGTTATAAAGATGTTTTTCTACCTCCTTATGATAGGCGTGAATAAAACGTAGATGATGTTGAATCTTTACATGATTTATTTAATTTTAACATACGAGGTCGGTCACGCCGGAGCCTAGCCCACACATATTAAGGTACACTTATCAGTGACTTATGCCTGAAAGTACCAGACTGAGACTGCTTCAGTTTAGCCCAGAATTTATACAATTTTATGTATTCCATGAAATAACATTTAAAACAGAGAAGCACTATGGTTGACCATGTGCATCGGTCGAACCTTGGACCGTCAAGTTCAGTTATTTCCAATAGCAAAATACTAAAGTTTATAAAAGAAAGGAATTTGACTGTAACGGTTTATCAAAGATATGTTGAATTATCTCTGTATAAGGGTCTGTTCGCATGAGAAGTGGCGCTTGTCATTTTGCCTTTTCACATAATTCATATGGTCCCATCGGTGTTTTTACTTATGCTAATTAATGTATAGAATGTATCTTTTCAATGGCATTTCATCAATATATTCATTCAACTAGAGAGATGCTAAAGTCCTACTTTTAATATTAGAAAGAAATATATATTGAGAAATATATCGAGAAATATAATAATAAATTACTTTCTTCAAATATCCTTATTCGCACATGTATATATAGGTGGAGAATTGCGTTCCATGGAAATTGATAATGTAATTGTTTTTTTTTTCTTGTATATCGAATGTTGTAAACGACACTGGGCTGGTTCAATGCAATTAAAATAATCGAATAACTCGTGTTGCACATATGTATGCATCGCTATTTAGGAGTTAACTCAAATTATTGCTGCTTTTACCTTACAATTTTATTAATTCCTTTTACACTGCTGTAATTGCTAAACTCGATCATAATTATATCGATGTGGAAACATCAAAATATTCTTGCGCATCATCATAGATCTTTCCCGCATTGCGCCTTTCTCGCCTTTGCCCTCTGCGGACGGATTCGCGTAATTTCTTTCCTAGCTATTTTTGCATTCCAGATCACCGACAGGATAGTGAATGATGCAATTAAATGTTGCTACATGAAAGTGTGCAATGGGTGATATACGAAAGGGATGTCATTTTGCTATGGACACTGCAATGTAGGGTTACTATATCATTGACAATAAAAGAAGTATAAAAAGGAGGTGACGAGATCAGAGTTGAGTCGAAATATTGACGTTTTGAGTAAGTTCCTTTCTGCCATTTCGGTCGGCGATGGCTGTGGATCGGGGAGTTGGGAACCTCACACTTGGAGAATAATTGCAGGCATCAATCAGCGCAACTTTATCCCATTCAAGATGAATAAGGAAACTGACGCAAGAGATGTTTATTTTGCTGCAAAAAACAACGATATCGAGCCGCCTTTGGTGTGTTGTGAAGTCCCTGACATTAGAGCGAATTATAATATCTCTTCATCAACAAAGGCAAAGGCATCCCGTTACTCATTTCTGCAAAATTCGATTTCCGAACCGCGAACACAAAGCTAATTCTTGAACGTATGGAAAACAAAATTTGCCTAATCCTAAGCACGACACACTGTAACAGGGTCAGAAAATGTCGGACGCTGTTGTCTCTTGTTGAAATATCGGGACGCCTAAACTCTTCTGGTGTATGATTTAATTAAAAGAATCAATCAGATTATAACATGTCTCATGTTTGAGAGCAAAACGATATTCTTTGGTTTTTAACCGGGCTCAGAATACGCATCATGGTCCGGGAATCCTAGTCATCTTTGAAATTCAAATGCATTTTTTCTCAACATTTAGAAAGGAGGTTGTAGTCGTACAACTTAGGGAATTCAAAACATAGGTTAGTTGGGTACACCCCGATGGGTTCTTAGCTGGCAATCATTCGTGCCGTCATCTGTGATGTATGGATGCCATGCCAGCAACTAAATAGCGTAAACATAAAGTGCTCGTTTTTCTCCTTTCAAACGAGAAACGGCCTGAATTTGCCCCCTAGACCAACCATCCCCATATATCTGCGCATACAGTAAAACCCGTCTAATCCCAATTTCATTATTAGAAATACTTGAACGCTATGTTTTATACATCAAACATAAAACAAACAACAAAACAACATTAAACATTAAACATATATAAGCTGTGAGCAGCTTGAAATTCGATATAATTGAATTTATTTCAAATTTGAAATGAATTGCCACATTACTTGCCACATAATCAAATTTACAGTTTTGAGAATAGAAGCAACTATCATTTTGCAAAGTCTTGGCAAGTTTTTAATTATATTTCAAGCTTCAGTTAATTGTGGTCCATTGTGGAATAGTCAAGATAGCTTCAGAATAAATTTAGGTCCATAAGTGTTGTCAAACAGACAGACAGACTTCAAACGTCTTTAAATCGAACGAAATACGGGGTCGCATATTAATTATGGTCATCCGCTTCGCGCTAATGAGGCAACGTGACTAATGACGTGACTAATAAGATATTTTTTGATAAAATGCGGACATCACATTCAAAGTTGGGAACAAGTAGTCTCTATTTTGTTTTCAATGCCTTATTAAAATATTTGCAAGATCATCGAAAAGAGCGCTTGTTCCTAAATTGTAAATTTAGATACATGCATCTCATATTCTTAATAAAAATAGATTATTATTTAACTTTTCCATTTAAAATAACGCCATTTTAATAATATCGGAACAAATGCATTTTGCTTTCAAGGGAATTGTGTTATGACGTGAAAGGTCGAACGGGCAATTTCAGCTATAACTCGTTTATCATGCGACCAATTTATAACTGTACACATATCATAGAAAACAATTATTCACCTCTGTTGCATGGTGCCTAATCTTTTTGATCCCAAAATATTCCTTATTATATCTAATACAAATGAATTGAAGTTGCGTCAAAAGGGAAATATTTGATGTATTGGTAGATATTCATCATCTCATGAAAATATCAGTAGGGGATAATGATAGGGGTAATAAATGTGCTAGTTGTTCACAGGTTAAGAGAAAGGAAAATTGAAATACAGTTTAGGGCATCATTTGGATTACCTGAATCAAAGTTAACGTTGCTAGACTCTACCACTTTATACAATATGACACATAAACTATTAATATCGTCAATTAACATTACGAAACTAAGAAATGTGTATACCATCGACTCTCCTGATTGGATGTGTTTTCGATTATAGATGATATTTCTGTAATAATTGTTTCATTATGCACCCCGATCGAGAACGGCTAAATCTTAAAGAGCTGAGAATGCCTTTAACTATTCAATAAAGCAGTGTAAATAAGATATAACGAGAATCAATATTGCAATTCTTATATTCATGCGAAAAAAAAAAAACGTTTTAATATTAGCAAGCCCAAGTGAAAAAACTCACTCCAAAACCAAAAACATCCGAATATGTTTTCGCGCGCGTCTAGTTGAAGCTAGTCATTATGTTAAACTGCCACACGACGCGTAGTTCTTTTTTTTTTTGGAATGCTCCTCCCCACCCGATATACTCTGGATCAGCCCCTGAATGAGAGCCAATTCCAAGATGGTTTCGACCTCGCTGAGTTAATCCTATAACAAAGTATATTCTTGACTTTGTATATTTGCAATTCTCGCCTTATTAGCGGCCAAGGTCAAAACAACAATAAACTATTCAATGAAACTGAAATCCATTATCTATAGTTCCTCTAAATATATATCAATTGATAAAGGTGATCACTTCCATTGACAGAGTCCGTTAGATTCACACCATAAAGCGGCACAGACAAATAAGTTAAACCCAATTCATCCGTTTTGCGTGGAATAAAGAACCTTAAAGTTGTCACAAGATTCTTTGTAAATATGGATCTTGTTGAGCTTTATCATGGAGCCTATAGTATACATATCAACTTTAACATACACATGTATATGGTATCGACTATTGACCAGTTTGGTAAAATGGCGTAAGTCATGAGAGATAAAGCATGAGCGGTTAAAGCATGGGTTCGCTTAATGTAATAAGCCTTCATTGTTATATCAAGAGTCATACAAATAACCGATTGCACGTAATCAAAGATAGCAAATATTGTTCACGAAACATCGACGCGTCAAATATAGATGAATATGCATTACATTTAACTTAACTTTTATTTTATATCGAGGACCAATTTGGTTTTGCATTAAGAGCTAGTTTTTATGTCAAATATTGACTGTTATGTCTCAAGATTAACTTATCTTGTGTGATCATACTACGAACACATGAGATACTTCATGCATCAAGGACAAATCAAGATGTATCAGTTCATACATGGTCTTTACTCTCGAATAAAAATGGGACATAACAAAATACTTTAGCATGTCTTGCCTATCTTACGATTTAATTAACTGAAATACAAGCATAAATTCTACACAAATAGCCCCATATACCAAAGACAACTTGTAATTAATATAATAACTGTAACGTGTGTGTTTTGTTTGCTTAAAATTTAGTTAAATACTATCAAGACATTGATTCGAATGCAATAATTTGAAAACTGATTTTGACATTTTGTTTATTGGTCAGCCAAAGCTGTGAACACTTTTCATCACAGACAACGCAGAGTGTCACTATAGCAATACGAAAACAGGAAACTAGGTCACTAAAGAAAATTCATTAGACAGACAGTTATATAACATATTTCCTATAGTTTATAAATAACAACTATGATCAAACGATTTGATTACATATTCAAATGAAGGATTTTGGTTGCATAACCCTTTTCACTCAAAATCATTTGATTGATTGATTTTTTTTATATTACAGCATCACAAAAATGTATGTTTAAAGTAAATGAAACATAGTTATATATGTCAACGCAAAGGTGCTACAAACAAGGAGTTGTACATTTACTTTTCATGGTGGAATGTTACAATATAGTAATTCGGCAACCCATTTTATGATTCATTTACCAAAGCAAACCGATACTATATATAGTTTACCTTATTTACGTCAAATATAGTCTCGAACTACACAATTATGATGCTGTTTTTTATTGGGACAACATGACATGATCTTAATTTAAAACAAATACAAAAATATAACAAAATATAAAATAAAGTGCAAACAATACTTAATCGCCCGAAGCATCCTGCCAATTCACAAATATGAATCATATTATTATTAATTTTAAAAAGTTTATTCGCAAAGAGTTCATTTCTGATATTTGAACCTTTTTTGGTGTGAGATCCACTTAGAAATGTCGAATCAGTTATAAATATACGTCTGGAAGCGTGTGATCCGGATATAGCTTTTTAAAAAACATTTTAATGTTTTTTGAAGACCCTCCAAATGACATTAAGAGTGTGTTCAATAAGTGCCGTCAAACATTGAAAAAGGGATGAGGTTGAAAAAGGGAGGCGAGCATGTTTGCGCTCGATGACATGATGCTTGCAAGGGTGAAGAGGAGAATGCGGCGTTCATTCATGGGCGGAGTGCTGAGCGTTGAATTAGACTGAAATATATAAGTTATATGATCATGTCAAATAGTCAAGTTATGATCATGCCAAATAATCAAGTATATGATATGTAAAGTAACATCATTCTTGTAAATTTCAATAATAAGAAAACTAATAACGTATATCATTTTATTAAAACACAAAATGAACTAATACTACTGCATTCCTATTCTGTTCGACAAATGGAGTGGAATACAAACTTATTATTCTAATTAGTTTGATAATTAAATATCATAAATCTTTATCTAAGAAGCTTTATTCTAAAAGAATTAATGATCAACCTTTATAATATATATATTCGAGCAGTGATCATATTTACCTAGAAAGACGTCATTACGCCATACCGTACTTCTCTTTTAATTCTCCTACAAATTTGATGTATTCAGCATCCGTGTCATCAGATTTTTCACCTAAAACATATGCATTCAATTTAATAACTAAAATAGGCGTTTCATTGTTCATTGTAAGTAAATATAAAGGTCAAATCACCATTTAGGCATTTTTTTATTAATGGTCTATTACAATAAACGTTTCCCTTCCTTCCATATATGGTATTTCAAACATTGGGGGACTACTGATACAGGATATCATCAAAATGTTAATCTAAATTTTGTTTTTAAATATTGTTTTATATCATTTGAATATGTAGCATTCAGTTCCATCTATTTTATAGTATGAATAAAGCTGTATATGTCCCACTGCCTTACCTTTTCGGCCGTTCCAGGCATCCCACTTGGCCTTTCCTTTCAAATCAAGCATTCCTGGACGCGCTGTAGTATGCCAATAAGAAAGATGATCAATAATATGTTTTAGTGTGAGAAAAACGCATAAGACTAAGTAATTGTCAAGGTATATTGTATACACTTGCTTTGAAGTTATAAACAGTTTACATTTATTTTTCGTCATTCTGCTTAATAAGGATATTTCCAAGCACCCTTAGGGGCATTGGGAAGTTTGGTTACAATGGCGGAAATTTTAGGAAAGCATTTTCTGAACTACATATGTTTGCTCTACGTACATGTGTTGCAATCGCCGACGGTCGTCTGCTTGAAGAGACCGTAGAGCTTGAGCATCTCGTCATTGTTGGGCTGGGTCTTCAGCTTCTTCACTTCGTCAGCGGCTGTGTTGAAAGCCTTTAAAACAATATTACAATCGTCTAATTACAATTACAATCGTCTAATAAACTGTATTTTGCAAGACACGATTCGCAATTTGGTAATTTGGTAAAATTCAACATTTCCATTTTCGCAAAAGGTGTTTCATTTCTGTTCCAAGCTGGCTAGAAAGGGAGGAACAGCCCAGCTAGCTTGGAATAAAGGAACACCCTTTTGTAAAATTAAAATGTTCAAAAGTCATTATTTTGTTGTTCTTCGTAATTGTAATGTCGTTTCGAGTTGATTTTACAACTTTTTTGAAAAATATGTCGTGGGGTGCCCTTCAATAAGGGCTTGTATAAATGTTGTTTCCCATGGCAAAGATCGGCCCATAAAGTGTAACACATGAGAACTAATTCGTGAATGGGCGAGATTCGTAAACAGTACAAGGGGAGCGATAATGGAAATGTCACTAAATATGGAAATGGAACAACTAAGACCTCAAACATGATTTTGTCTTTGTTATTTTTTTTTTCAATATTATATATGTATATGTAATGACGCATTGCGTAAACTCATGATGAGTTTTGAGAACGGCTAAGACCTTTTCATATTGTAGCGTGCACCTATAATCCAACGCTCTAACCAACTCAGCTAAAACGGCCGGCCGCTCTATATGAACGGTTGGGAGACGCTTATATGCGACGAGCCCGTGACATTATGACAGGGGTGCACCTAAACCCAAAATCGACGGTCGCGCAAGCGCGACCGTCATCTAAAACGACACTCGCGCTGGCAAAGTGACATTCGCGCTTGATATTCAACCTGAACATAACTCACCTAAAATATGAGCGCCGAAGGCGCGAGCCCATTTTTTAGGTGTTTGAAATAAATGTATTTCGCAAAATGTGTATTTCCAATTATTTTCCATCAAATTGACATTCGCACAAGCGCGAGTGTCGTCTCGAACGACACTCGCGCGGACGAAACGACGGTCGCATATGCGACCGTGCGACCGCTAAGGTGCACCGCTGTTATGAGACGCGACATGGAAATGGAACAAATCTAAACAGGTCTTTATTTCTTAAACATACTTGTAAGATAACCCTGGTTCAAACTTCGCTGGAGGCACTATTGATTGACTGGTTGGGTCATAGCGGACATTTCGCCTAGGGCTATAATATGTCCTTCGCATGGGACGTAAAGCTGGAGGTACGTGTACGGGTCCCTGTCCCTGGCACGTTCAAGACCCTTCACTGTCTTATCGAAAAGAGCAGGGGAAACTCGGACAGTAGAATACTCTGGACCTTCTTCGGTCAAGTGTTATAATATTCAAATATGGGGGATGCACTAAAACATACAGAAATACCTATCTACAGATCTGCAGGTTTTTGGTTTGGACTTTGGAATGACCGTAACCTTGTCAGACAACGGAAATTACGTGATAGCTCGCATTAATATGATTAAATGCATTGTCAATATAAGGTTTTTAGTTTATTCTAATAAAACATTTTCAAAACTACTCACGTCACTTGGCATTTTGATGATTTTGATGGAGTGGTCGACACCGGCACAAACTTCACAATTTACTTCCTGTTTCCGGATTTTAAGAAATGCAGATTGGTAAATAAAATTGCAAGTTTTACATAAGGTGTCTATCAATCGAGAGTGTGTGCAAAAAAAGTGTATTTCGTTATAATTTTGCGACACTTTGCAAAAAAAAAAATTGTTCAACCACATAAGATAGGCGAATTTGTTAATAGCGCAATGTGTATTTGTATCTATGCTGTGATGACGTCAAAATACGGGAACCAGCAAACCGCTATTACCTTAAAAAAAACTATTGTTATTTTCCATTAAAAAAACATTTTCTAGTAATCTCATAGCGATATCACCAACCATTTTGAGTGTATGCGAATAAAATTGACCCGATGAACATATTGGTTGATAAGCATAAGTTTTTCTTTCCTAATAATCAAGAAAATTGGGGTTTCATTTGGTCTTTTATACAAGGAAATTTATATTCATGTTCTTGCAAATGGTTGCCAGGTACAAATCTGCTTCCCATTT
>LQRL01161839.1:0-15426 GCA_001703475.1 Hydroides elegans
TTACTAGACAGATTTGCGTTAAAGTCCCCAACAATGTATACATATGATGCATTCGAACTGTGTACAATAGCATTCATTTTACCAAGGTAATCAATGTATTCATATTCTTCTTTATTGAATTAAAAAAATATATGGATTTTTTTGAGATTCCATATAAGCTGTAATTTTGTTATCTGATTAAAAACAACAGAACTAGCGTATTTATTCTTATATATTTATAACTGACAAAATCTCATTGAAAACTATTACTAAATGCTTAAGATGACTCAAACATAGCAAAGAAAATCAGATACATAAAATAATCTTTCGATTCTTCCCATAAGGCATAATTTCGGGTATCCGAAACGATATTTCGGTTCTGATACCCGAGGGGATAATGTCGGGTACCCTACTACCCAATGTACCCGACACAAATGAAAATTATTATGAATCAAATAATAAGCTACGAGGTTTACTTTAGGTTTATTTGGAGTCTGTTAAAGTCATATTTTGTTAAGCTTAAGATAATATTGTAAATGTTGTTATATATTTGGAAATATCTTGAATTGACAGCGATGTCCCTCTTTTGACGGTCGCGAAACGTTATGTTAAGGGCAAGTGCTTGACGGACATACTCTGCGAAAGCAGTGAAATTCAAAGTAGGTAAAGTAAATCCAGCGATATTTTGTTTATAATAATTCTTCGAATTTTGTAAAAAAAAACTCTTAATGTTAATGTACGTTCACATAAAGAAAACTCGAAAATCATATTTTATATTTATTGGAAATATGCAAATTATTAAAAAACAAATTTCAAAATATACTAATTTATCTAAATATAATGCGACACATACAGTTTTTTGTACATGCATAAGCATACAATGTATATGTAAATGATTTTTTTAGGACTAATATATTAATGTAAATTAGACACATAAGGATCCTTATTAATCTTAGCAAATAAGATCATTATCACAGAGAAAATAAACTCTTTAATGCACAATAATATTCATGGTTCACCCTTTTTTAGTATTTTTAATTTATCCATTGAGTTGAATTTTTTTTTTTTTTCAGAATTCGTTCAACAAAATATCAAAATATATACATTTAGTTTAACTCTATTCGCTATGCAATATAAAAATAATTTAATGGACGGCAGTACAATATAAGTTTGATATTTAAATATTATTAAAAAAATAATAAGTATTGCTTTAATTGGCACACGTAGCTGTTGAGATGGACGGCTTTGAAACATGGACATAATATCGTCTCAAATATCTCTCAAATGGCAAGTTGAGGCTGTTATAAACTCTAATAGCATATAGACTCTAAAACAGTCTAGAATTATATATATGATATGGATGCTTCAGATAAGAAATCGATCGTCGACCATCGTCTTCTTGGAAACATTGCGTTTTCCGAAGGCCTTTCGAATCATGACGATCAACTGGAAATAAAACGAACAATTCTTTCAGCTGGAAATTACATAATTGTTGGTCATGAACTGAAAAAAATTAAACAAACTGACAGCCGAGACAAACACTTAGTCTAGGTGTTCTTAATTAATTCAAATGTTATATACTAATCATTAAGTTAAGTATAAAAATAGATATTTGATTTTTTTTCATTGTAAACTAGGTCAATAAAATTAACATATCCTCAAAAATATATAAATTTTTAATGTTTTTATTTTGTCTTATATCTAAAGGCATACTATTGATAATGATTTCTCAAAACGTTTAGTCACAAAAACGTACGGGCAACTAAGATAAGGGTGATACAAAGGCATCATACCAAACTAAGAAAAAAATAAAAAATAAAAAAAAAGTTTAATGGTTCCCTTACCGCATCTACGGCGACCGTTACGATACCAGCTAAAATATAGTTGTAGCTAATTATGTCCACGAGGGCAAATAGGAGTATCTCGAATATCTGGAGCGTCGTTTCATGGCCGAACAATATCGTATCAACGAAGGAAGAACCCGCATCTAAGAAACAAAAATAAATTGATTTAACATTCGCATATATATTGGCATATATGTAATAATGACAAAACACATTTTATTCTTTAGATACTAATTTTTTACAATCAAATCCAAAGGTTCTTTAATATATCGGGGTACGAATTTGTCTCTTTAGTAATTCATCTAATCATTTTACAATAAAATGAGGAAAATGTTTTTTTTTCAATTACATGGTTATGATTGAACTCGGAATATTCAAATTCAATCACAGAACAGACCTTAGTAGCAAAAAAAAAAAAAAAATCGGAATTTCCATTGAGTAACTTTTCACATTCTTACCTATATAGAAAATTCCCATAATTGTGGAATCATCATACTCAGAATCTAATATCCGCTCAAATATATTCTTCTCCTTAATGATGTAATCTATTTGTAGATTCTGTAACGAAGAAAAACAAATATGGTATCTGAAAAAATAAGATACTATCTTTTAGCAAACTTTGTTTAAATATATTTGGCTTGCACACAAAATACTAAATGTTAATGTAAAAATGTAAAATATCTAAAATTTATAAAGGGTTTGAATAAATATACTGAAACTAATCTATAGAGCATTAATGTTGCATATAACAAAAAGAAGATATTTAATGTAACGAAAGACGTAAATAAACCGTTACAAAAAGGTTCTTTAATAATATCACATCATAAATATGAATATGATTTAGGTTGCGGGGACACTCGAGCGAATTTTCGCCAATCGCTGAATCGACATTAAACGAAAATAATGTGAACCCACCCATTAAAAGTTTTAGCATCACTTCTTTGAATTTCGCAGCAATCGTAGACTAATTCGGTCGAGCTTGGTTGCACCATTATACATTTATATATCATAGACATTTATATATTCTTCTTCTAAATGTTCAGGAGTGAATCCGGACAATTTTGAACTAGGGACCCAATAAAAATGATTAAGAACAGATTAGGGGGTAATACGCAAATGTATTTTTTGTTAATATCTAATAAAAGAACGAGTAGAGGGGACTGCGTCCGCCACGTTTTTCCTTATATATATTCGCACCCTATACTTACATGATCGATAAAACTCTGGAAGAATCGGTTAAGCACATGATATGCGGATACTTTCTGTTCCATAGCATGAGTTATACGCGTTGTGGCTCTTGGCGTCGATTGTGCATTCGCCCCAGCTGTGTTCTGCAATGACATTTTGAATTAAAAGTTTTTATCTATAAGTAGTAATTCATCTTCAATCATGTTCATCAACTATCGAAAACATTTTGTATGGACTATACTATAGGCCAGTTACGATAAAGGTTTTGCATATTTGTTTGGTGATTCGATCGTGTCGGTTGTGTATATGCCGCATCTGCGCTTTGCCAGCGAATTTTATAAATGGATTATTTTTTTATAGAAAACAACTGCACAGCCAAACTATTTCGGCTAAATTTCATGTTAAACTATCAATTGAAGGATAGATTTCAGGACTTTAGACAGAAAGTTTCGACAGACGGAAAGACGCATATTTTTCTAAGCGCAAACCAACTCAAAGTTAAAAAATTTGCCATAGAGGAGGCATAGAAAAGAGGATCGATACTCCAACCCTTGTTTTGGGATAAAGCAAAATATTGATCTTCAGCAACCAAACTATCAAAACTTGAATAATTTAATAAGAATTCGGTGGAGGAAAACCTTATGTAACAATTACATAATGTCCAGTGTCTGAGTCAAAGTCTTAGCTTTGGCTTCGTTTTATAAGTCTATGCAAAAATATACTTTTAAAAAATGGATCGAACCAGGGCCATCAGATTTGTCTTGTAAATAGGTACTTTCGCTTACATAACGAAAAACACACCTCAGCCTCTCCACCAATCAGAGCTCACATTGGAACCAAAGCGCCATCTTTTGTTCATATTTTAAGTAGGGTACTTTGTACCTCAGCATCGGGCTCACGTCCTCCCCGTCAGACAAGCCGACTCTTTCCCTAGATGCGTTCTATATTTATTTCCAGTATTTATTACTACTAATTTGAAAATAGAGAGATTTATTGCGAATTGACATTGAGAATCGTTTGTTCAAGTGTCACAATATAAGCGGTGTTATAATTCTAGATGGGTTGGCGACAGAGTGGCGCCGAGTGGTGCACTTAAAGGGGTGCATGAAAAAAAAAAGTGAAATCAAAATATATATATATTTTTTTTAAATACTGATAAAGAAAAAATGGCTTTCAGTCACTTAAAATCGGTCAATAATCTGATGCTATCTGAACCTTTAAATTTAGCCCATCAATGTGATCCCATCTATCAAGATTTAGATACTTTTTGCATGAATGAAAAACAACCATCTACCGATCTAAATATGTTAAACAGAGTTGGTATTTTTTGCAAAAACCCATCTAAATGAAGGGTTTTAACCTTGGATCTGTGATTTGCACCGAATAAGCATTTACTATGGATGTTTGATGGAAATAAGGGCTATATGACGTGGTTCGCTGATAACATGGTTAAATATGCTGATGTGCTACAACTATCGGAAGCATGAGTACCAAGCGCAAACAAACTCAACCTACCAATAATTTGTACGAACCTATTTAAACATACCGGTAAAAAATGTGGTGCGGTTTTTTTTACTTGGAATATTCACAGGGGTTGCTATCGCCAGGGAGGAGGAGGGGGGAGTGAGGTTGTGGTAAATGCGAAGGGATAATTTATTTTTTTTAAGTTATCGATATTTAAATCTAAAACTCCAGCAGTTAACAAGCATATAAAGTCTTTATTTTAAGAGCAAGAGATGTATATTTAAATATATCAAAATAGACAGAATATTTATTTTTTCCGGAATCGATGCTTTAAGGCACGTTTACCGTGTTTTAATATTTTGGTGGTTCAATGTATTTTTATCATGTGAAATCTATAAGTTTGATAATCAGTGATGCATCATTTTCGGTGACATTTGCTGATAACACTACAGGGGGTTATTGCCTCAGAATTCAGCTAAAATATCAGAATTACAAAATGGTGCCAGCAAATTTGTCAAAATTGAACCGTTTTCAAATTCTCACATCGATGTCAATGTAACACCGTATTTGTGTAAATCAAACATGTTTTAAAATGTTATAAACCATGCATAGATAATTATATTTAATATGGATAGATAGGGGCATTGACCCTTGGTTCTACATAAAAATTGACCATTTTTCAATGGTCTAGTGAGAAAAAAGTATGTTTCCATCAAAGCCTACCATTAGGTTGACTTCTCTAAGCACCCTGTCATACTCGAGACGGAATTTTCTCGGCACCGCAAACTCAAATGTTTGATGATCCTCGCCCGACTCCAGGCCGCGGTTGCCGCACAGATCTTGCTGCAATAAAAAAACCAATCAATTCATTGAATTGAAAAAAAAATCCATTTTTTAAAAATCCTATGGAAATATGCTTATTGATTATACATTTTGTTTTCAATTAAAAACACCGGCAATAGAATCATCTAATTTAAAAGCTTAATATAAAACGAAAATCCAGTATGCTGCATATAAATACAAAAAAAAAAAATCGATTCATCATTACAACAATTTACATTGGTATAAATAGTTTGGTAAAGCGATCAGGGGAGAATAAAGTAGCGCTATGTCAAAGTTCTAATTATTACTAGCGCCCCCTCTAAATCCGGTCCTGACCACGATGTTTATCACGACGTCACAGTTCATATCGGTCAATTCTTAACCTAATTTCTGTGACGAGTTATTGCCTCGATTGTCTGGTTATTGCGACCAAAATCAAGATGACAAGTTATAAATATAGTTTGTGCCGCCGATTTGCGACGTTAATTGACCCTTAATTTCTTCAATCACATCAAATGTAATTTCCGCGAAATAAGGGTGTGTTTCCACGGCGGTTCGGCAACAAAAGCAAAACACTTTTTGTGTTTCCACGGCGGTTTCTCACAAACCTTTTTTGTGATCGTACATGCATTTTTGCATTTAAAATTCAATGAAATTTACGTTGTGTCACAAAATGTAAAAGTTCAATTCACATACGATTAATCAGGACATGCAAAGTCTGGTTAAGAATTGGCAACACTTTGTCGAAATGTCAAACATCAAATCAAAACGTTGCCTTTTACGACCTACAAAGTTGGAAAGTCAACACAAATCTCACAAGTTATTTCAAAACTCAGGGAGCGTTTTGTCGAAAAACGTAAAATCATTTCTTTAAATGTCAAACATCTATGATTCGGGTCAGAAACCGCCGTGGAACCACTTTTTCCATAGAACATAGCTAGCTTTTCCGGAGATTGTGAAAAATCGTATAAAGAAAATAGTGAAATAAACGAGAAAAACCCACTGGCCTTTTCCGCCGTGGAAACACACCCTAAGGCCAGAGAATAGTAACCTTTTGCGAGGTACATTTACAAAGGGTTAGTTTTTTCGCATTTTTCATGAATTTGTACTTTGATATTAAAATCAATAATGGATCTTTCGTTTATTGTCTTTAAGTCAATGGATCATTAATAATGTTTAAGATTGGTTTTTATATTTTTAGAGCCTGTGTCGCATGAGAGGTTGAAAGACAAAGCATAAGCAAACAACAATGGGCCAATACGCTACACTGATTAAATGAAGCATCCCGATTCACACGATTCACTAATTCACTTGGCTTAGTAAAGGTAAGCTGATACATAAAGGAGATGATATATTATTAAAGATAAAAACACCCATTCCCGCCTCACTTCAGGTTGCATGTATAAAATCACAGTATTTTTAGAACTTCCGAAATGTGCAAAAAAAAAAGGCGAATTGTGCTATCAGGTAAATGGGCTACTGTTTTAGACTTAACAAGTGTGCTAAGATGATCAAAATGAATAATATTTATGTGACCGATTTGCATTACTTATCATGTCTGCTTTTCTCAGAATATATATATCTAGGTTTTGGAAAACACTTTGGTAAAGATGTCAATGTGTGTTTTCCAGATTGCATTCTATCAAGGTGACCTGATTCTTTTTTCTCAGTAGAAACGGACAATGTTCTGTTTATGCAGCTGTAAATATAACAAATTCGTTTATATATATCATATTTTCTTTCTCTCACATAAATATTAATCAGATTCCAGGCTTTGAATTACACCGGTTGTCTCCTAAATGGTTGTAGCCCACAAAGAGGGGCGTTTTATTCTTGCCATGGATGTCTCAAATTTTGAGAAATAGTGAGAAATAGGATAGATTATATGACATATAGGGTGGAAACTATCGGCAAAACATAACGATCAATTTCATGGCATTATATTCTTTGCACATACTATGGTCTATTTCTTACAATAGTACTGATTATGTTTACGATAATATTGATGCTTAGTCGTGATCTTTTTATCGGTAAAAAGTGTGATTTCAGGAAATATATTTATTATAAATAATAATCATAGACAAAAAGAATGTAGACATGTTGTTTATCTTGATGGTGTTTTTTTTGCTAAACCAATCCTTCTCGTTTGAAAGGGTGACACACGTACTAAGGTCAATAATTAAAAGGGCAACATTTATTTTGTTCATTTTCTTTTTGTTGGAATTTAAATGCCTGCTATTGTGTTAAAGAAGGACGGGTTATTTTTCATCAGTATATAATGGCACGGTCCGTATTTAATTTAATCTTAAAGTTTACCTCTTCCCGTTTTAAATTATTAGCGATATTGCTATGGCTCACATCAACATGTCCATGGGTCTAACTTTTGATTTTATCGTTACATAATATCTTTACCAAAAATTAAGGCCATTAATATATCTTGTAAACCTCTTCTAGCTTCAGATTCTCATTCATGCTGCTATAACTCACTTCAGAATTACCATAAGGCGAACTTTCTGAGCCTGTTGAAATATCTTAATTAACCAAAATATACTTCACTAAAATATCCCATACCTCTTCTCGTTTCAGGTTTTCCGTCATGCTCCTATGGCTCACATCCGAATGACCATGCGGTGAACGACCATGCACATAGTAACCAAAGTTATTGTTGACCATTAAGAGTACACTGATGTTGGAAATGGAGCAAAGGTCCACGAAGTTGCTGACCGGGTTTTCTTGGAAGCGCGATAGAACGAGGACGTAGAGAAGACGCATGGCTAGGGCTACAAGAAAAATGGAAATGAACAGTAAAAGACTAAAACTGAGTTTACCCTGGAACCCCGGTAAAACGATTACTGAAGGTCGAGCAAAAAAAAACTGTTTGGATAAACCGATCTTCAGCTTGTTGACATAATTGCTAAAAATAAATCTTATTTAGGCATCAAACGTATAAGCTAACAATAAAAAAAACTTGTATACATTTAAAGGATGCAACAATATTGCTTAATATAGTAAACAAAAGATTTTCGTCAGAGGTGATATAATTGGTTGATACATTTCTTAAAATGCTTGACTATATTTCTTCACTAACTGTCCTATTTATATGATAATAATAATAATTATTATTATACAGAAGACTCTCGTTCGTTCATCGGAACCCATCGGGACCGGTCATTTCTGTTACAATAGACCAATAAATTTGTATAAATATACGATAACGGTTTTTTTTTATTGGTTCCGATAAACAGATAGTTTCGATTAAAAGAGTTCCGATTAACAAGAGTCTACTGTAGTACCTAATACAAAATGATGAAAAAAAGAAGATTTTGACTAGTTCAAACCTTTACTTACCAACCGCAATATACGTTGCAGCAAATACAGCAAAGCGAAAAGTCAGGTTATATTCTCCATGATAATTGTCGTCTGTTAGAATCTAAAATAAGTAAAAAGCAATCAAATTGATTATTTTTTTGAATATTATAGAATTATAAGCTTTTCAACTTTTGTCTTGTTTATATGTATTCACTGGATAAGAAAAGGCTACCGCACGATAGCTTGCATTTTATTTTTAGGGAAGAAATTCATCTTTGAAATCAAATTGCGATAAAAAATTAAAATTTCTAATTATTTAAATATGATTAATGATTTGATAAATTTAAATTGTTTTAAAACATGTTTTGTTTTTGGTTAAGACTAGATTATTTAGCATCTTCCACAGCTCAGCCCCAATTATATTTTTTATTAAGAAAACGTCTGTTTGCGCAGATTAAATTTCACTCAAAATAGCAATATCATTATAAACATATATATTTCAAGCAGCGGGATATTGTAAACAAATTATGACAGCTGATTTTGTCTTCATGGAGACATCCAGGGTTGTACAAAGATGGATATATTTGTTTGTTAAAAAGATCATTTAAAAAATAATTGTCTATGTAAATTTGGCATGAATCCCCAATCTGCAAGTTAAATTTGTTTTCCTGCCAAATGAGCCGGTCTGGTTTGAGTACAAAAAAGTAGAATTAGATTTCAATCGAGCGTATTCTAGTTAAAGGATACAAAATAAATAATGGGTACCTATGTGATATGCAAATAATTAACATACATTTTTGTATACTCTACAAACTGCACGTATTGTAGGTAATTGCCCATAAATATATCTATCTGTCTGAAGTTAACGTACATGAACACTTGCATGGAAAAAAAATGCAAAATGATAAAATAGAAAAAAAAACGCGCAACATTAATAGCTATATATTGGGTAAACAACCTTATTTTTTTTTTGGCTGGACTCTAACTGTATGAACATGCTTAAACAAAGGAAATTTCGTCCAAAGATCCACTATTTCTCAATGTTTGTATCAGAGCCTTCTTGCAATAACATCGGTTTATAACGATGCATAAATTATTTGAAAGGGCAGTAGAAATACCATCGCGATGCTACATGACAACGTTGATCCCAAAATAAAATGAAAAATTCACAAAACAAAATAATTAACTTAATTATAATTATACTCAATTTAATTAGTTACCGACATAAAACCATTATGTAAAGTTATTGCCAGAATTACTGTTGTGCTTTGATTGATTTCATATCAATCATATTAGAGTTCTTTATTGTTCACTCACCACGGTTCCATGTGGTTCGTATCTCGTGAGATTCTCCAGACCCACGGCGTCCAGTAAAAACAGAACTAGCAGCATGTGTACAACGGGACCGACGCGACGCACAACCTAAATGTTAAACATAGAAATGAAATATGATTTAAAATAATTAAGCTAGGACTTAGGGCCTGACCACAGGGAAAGCTTTTACGAACTTCTTTCCCCTAACAGCCGTGATTTTCAATATATTTCTAATGGGAAACTTCAAAATTCGTCTAGCTGAAATAAACTCAACGAGCTTTTTGAAGCGGGAATAGAAATTCATATAATCATAAATTGGAAATTATACACGTATATTTACGATTTGAAAATAAAATAATAAAAAAATTGTTATATTTATTTTTTTAAATGCAGGGTCTAAGGTATGATTTATTGTATATCTCAAAAATGTAAGATAATGATTGAGTCTTGAGTTTGATTGAGAAGAAGGATCTATAACCATTTATTGTGCAATCAATACAAAATAACAACGTTGTTTATTTAACAACATACATAAAAGTAAGTGTTACTTTGTACTTCAAGAGAAACTTGTGTCATCAATTTTCCACATAATTATTTGGACACAATTTTCGAAACACGTTTTGTACTATTGGTCCCATTCTGTAACACAGGCTGTGCATCACAGATCAATCATGAACAATAGGCGTGATTTCATAATGCTAAGCAACAGCTTGGGCTACTTCTAAGCAACTGGTTTACATAGACACAAAATGTAAGATTTGTGTTTTATATCTTTGTGAATATGGCATTATGTGAATAATTAACGTGAAGTAAAATAATATTATTGTCTGTGAGTCACCTTTCATTTGTATCTTTGTAAAATATATCCATTTAAAATAAAATAAATACATAGACAAAAGTAGATGAATTGCCTGTGAGTCACTTATTTTAAAAGTTGAGCAAAGCTCTAAGTTATGAATAAGATTGGGTTTCTTTCCAGTTGGCAAATTTCATTCATTTTTTTTTTGCCTGAAAAAAAAAAAAACAATATTTTTTGAATTCCCTTTAAACTGGATATTATGCAAAGAATGATTTCACAGTAACAGCTAGTAATGGCGGTAACAACATATAAATCCCGGATCCCTTATATTCTCAAACATAACTGACCTGAAGTTCGATCCACTCATTGGCCACAAAATACGTTCGCCACACAGACACCGGGTTCTTCTTATCTTTCTTCAATTGCGTCACCATTTCTGATGACGTAGAACCCGTACTCTGCTGACGTAATGTCTTCATGTAGGGATCGTCCTTCTCGTAGCGACGCGGACGCTCCCAGTCGATTAGGAAGATGTCGACCATTACCTTAATGAAAAAATAGATGATGAATTAAAAATATATATAATTAATGATGCTCTTATCGAGCAAGACAAGGAAAGGGTCAACCATGATTTTTTTTCAAAACACTATTACAGTGTTTAAATTTAAGCTATATATCAAGCACACATACATGTATATGAATTGAAGTTTGACTTCAGAAAATGAGCATCAAATTATTTGCTTTATTTTACTTGTATGTGATTCAATAACGTTCTATATCAATATATTAATTATTTTGACGGCAGCGAATGGTAGAATAGTGTCAACATTCAGTGTATCGATTTCATATAATTTTGAGTTATCATCTTTCGAGGGTATCATCGAAGGAGAAAATGATGACAAAACATTATAACATGCCAATCAAAAATACAATAGAGCCCGCTTATCTCGACCAGGTCGGGATCGTGGAAATTTGTCTCGAATTCGAAGCACACCATTTAGACATCAAATGTACTGGTATAATATGGTGTGTGTTATGTTTTATTTTTTAAATTAATGGAGTCTATTCTTTTGCTTATATCAGCTGGTCTTTTGTTGTTTATTTAAACACAAAAATGGAAATTGATTCTATTTAATTATTTATTTTCATAATTGGCAAATACAGGAATAAAAGTTACAGACCTGTTCGATGATGATATGTGTAACCTCGATCACTTTTAGAGCAAACGCGGATCCCAGAAAAGCTTTAACAAAGTAATCAGCTTTGTCCAGAGGCACCAAATAAAACACATCCTGACCCTGAAATACATAAAAAGAAATTATTATAGACTCTAATTATAATTTGATACGAATATGAATCATTTACGTCTATTCCTCATTCAGTATCATTTATTGCATATGAATTCTCAGAACATAACCAAATATGAATGGATCAATAAACAAAATACATTCAAAAAGCAAATTGCTGTTAGATAATATAGGCGTGACAAAATCATTTTAAAAGAAAAGAGATGCATTTCATGCTCATACATCTACCCGTTTGCATAAATATCATCCCTTCTTAAAATAAATATATACGGATGCTTGTCTTTGGTATAAGAAGAGCAGTCCAAGCTGTAAGCCCAATACCTTGTAGAAGATGAAGTTCCAGAGCGAGAATCCGACAGTGACGGCGAAGAAGGCGTCCGCCAGGGCACCGGACACGAACAGCAGGAACTTCAGCAGTGAGATAAAGTCCAAGGCAACCTGTTGATAAAACATGCATGACCCGGTTTGTTAAAATCCATAAAAGATGTATAGTATAAAAGGTTTCGGGCAAAGGGATCCGAACTTGAATTTGGCTTTTTCACGGCAAAAGGTTTTAGTTATCGCTTTATGAACGGAATTCCCAATATATTACTTCGAAAATATCATATCCTCAAAATAGAGGTTGAATTCGGAGCGATAAGATAGTCATTTTAGAGTTAATATCTTAACCATCTAAACATTATAAAACCTATATATATAAGTGAAACATACTTGAAGCATCAATATATAAGCCTTTAAAAAAAACCTTTAGAAAGCTGATAGTTTTTGTATTCGCAAAAAAAAAGACACAGATACATTAGAAACTTGTATCAGCTGAGCAATTATGCAGATAATGTTCTGGCGAGCATTCGTACGGCATCTAAATTTCACAGAAGACAATATTAGCCTACCTTTCCGGATCGTTTGTTCCACGTGGACGTACGCAGTATTGCATATATAAGAGCGAGGCCGGCCAGAATAGATATGGAGATGGTGACGCCAAGCTCGAAGTTGCTCTCGTTCATTGAATATCGGACCTCGAATGAACACTGCAGGAAATAAACATAACCTTTGTATAGACATAACCTTTGTATCTCAAACCTATGTTATGGTTATATATTTGTCTATTCAAGTATTAAAGCACATTTCGAAAAGAAAAAAATGACTGCAATACATTTACGATCCATCGGTTATATTTCAACACTGGTGGCTTTAATTGGATACACGAGAATCAATTTTGCTTGATAATGTTTTTTTTTGTAATTTTTTTGTCACAAAAACTCTATGGCAATCATAATCGCATAAAACACCACAATTGACGAGTAAAATTCAATTATGTACGAATTCGTAAAATTACATGTACACCTTTTCCATGGTATTAAAACACATAAGATTTTATAATAGGAATGGTATCCAAAATGGTAATTGACCCGAGGGATGGGAATAGTAATGCCCAAGCCGACTGTTTCCTTTCCCGAGGGTCAACAACCATTTAGGTATGGATCCCGAGGATTTTATTCCTTTTATTTCATGAAAGTAATGTTCAAAATATGGAAATATAACAGGTCGCCGCTACGGGGCGATACCAAAGGTGATGTTGCCCGGCATATTGATTCAACCAAGTAATAAAGCATTGCATTATGATTACACAGGTTTACTATGAAATTTATGAACTCTGACTCAACTTACTCGAACAGTTTGGTTTACTGCCATATCTTCACTAGTCGCCTGGTCGTATGTGATCTCTAGCAGAGGCGGATAGATCTGACCTTCGTTCGATTCACTTTGCAGCTCGATATGTAGGACCATCTCTTTGGCATAGCGGATAATGGTCAGCTCTGGAGTAGTGCCTGAAATTGATTTTAAATAATTGATGAGTTGGACATGACGTCAAGGTAGAGTAAATGTGATTTTTCAGAGAGGCGGATAGATCTATCCCTCGTTCGATTCGCTTTGCAGTTCAATGTGCAGAATCATCTCTTTGGCATAGCGGATAATGCTGAGCTCTGGGGTAGTGCCTGAAATGGGTTTGATTATAGCTGAGTTTGACATGACGTAAAAGAAAAGTAAAGGTGATGCCCAACAGAGGCGGGTAGATCTGGCCCTCGTTCGACTCGCTTTGTAGCTCAATATGTAGGATCATAGGCATAGCGGATAATGCTGAGCTCCAGAGCTCCAATGGTGCCTGAAAAGGGTTAGCTTTGATGCATTAATTATAGAATATATGTATTTTTATATATAGACAATAGATAAGCGTTATCCGAATGTCAGGAAAATAACAAACACAGATTTAGAATCGTTTTATCTCAATATATACATGTATATCACTTTCTTTCGAAGTCGATAATTGCATGACAGAAAAAAGCGCACACACATGTGTTTTTCATTTAATTTAGAAAACTTATTCAAATAAGACGTAATACTGATCAATATCATATGTAAATAAAAATTATTAAGTCGTCGCTACATGTTACTGTACCTTCAGCGCCACTCCGCTCTGCTCCGGAGACCCGATCCACTTTGAAGAAGCGTCGCACCAGCTGCCACTGGGACCGGTCTTGCTCTGATTTAAAATAGAGACATTAATAATCACTTTTAGCATCTCATATACATATCCATGACAATAACATACAACAACCTCTATACCCCAAACACACACACATTTTTTAAGATAATTTATTTTTTCAAAAAATTACAAAATATATATACAATGCTTACTGATTTAGGAATTACTTAGTAGGTTCCTAGGCCTTGGTAACACTAAATGAAAGGCTAATTTCTATCGCTAGTTGCGATTTATAAACAAAGACAAAAACAGTTAATTTAGCGAAACAAGCAAAAGAAATGGCTAGCTTACCAGGGCCTTAAATCGAAAAATGAGATTTGACATACAAAATGTACGAGCTTTAAAAGGTTTCATATATGCCGAATAAATAAAAGTTTAAAACTAAATTAACGAACTCATTATTTTCAAGTCAAAATACATGTATATAATATACATGCATAAAAAACATCTCGGTCACCTTCATTAACGCGTATTCCATCATTGTCCATGTAATTTCGTACAAGGATTGGCACCGGGTACATTTTCTCCACACCAGCATCGTTTGTGTATACGAAATCTTATAAATTAAGTTAAGGTCAAACAACTATATATTGTATGTTATACTTTCATGTTAAACTTAAGCATATATAGGTGGTATACATGTACATATTCTGGAGAATATTTGGTGGGATACTGTTTCATAATGCAATAAAATGTACTGTCTAGCTGTAATCAAACCTACATGTACATTTGTATCGCAATCGTCATGAAGTGGGATTTAACTAGAAATGTGTCCGTTGGAACACGAATGGCCCGCTACTTATAAAGTTGAAGCGCCATTACGGGTTGGCTTTCTAGAAATTTCGCGGTATTCGA